>PVJX010004175.1:0-97986 GCA_004027295.1 Dolichotis patagonum | reverse complement strand
ACCTACAACCCAAACAGAGCTACACCCAGACACATAATAATCAAGATCCCAGAAATTCAATATAAGAACAGAATATTAAAAGCCATCAGAGAAAAGAAACAGATCACCTATAAAGGAAAACCCATCAAAATCATGGCAGACTTCTCTACACAGACCATCAGGTCAAGAAGAGCTTGGAGTAAAGTAATTCAAGCACTGAAGGAGAACAATCTGCAGCCCAGATTAATGTATCCTGCAAAACTCTCTCTAGAAATTAATGGAGAAAAAAGATGCTTCCATGACAAAGAGGAACTAGGATAAATTGTGACCACCAGTCCAACCCTACAAAAAATACTGAAGGACATTCTAGGGAGAGAGAACAAGAATATGAGCATTTCAGTAACAGTGGCAGAGAGGCCTCAGTGAACGAGGCAGACAGTGGAGTGGAAGAGAAAAATAGACTATCAATGGCAGAAAAATAGAATAGCAGAAATGAGGCAGAGAAGATTGGCTATAATCTCTAGTATAGGGGGCCTCAAAATACTAAGAGAAACACAGGCAGAATAGATCAGGATATAGGGTCCATTGAGATGCTCTATATAGGGAGGCAGTGGGACCCAGAACAAGCAGTGCACCCCATGGGAGTGAAAGGGGAGGAATTGTCTAAAAAATGAAGGCAGAGGATACTGTTAATGGGGTAACAAGATTTAAAATTTACATTATTCTCACCACTCTGCTTGGATGGATTACGTGCTGTTCCAGTTTGTCTACTTATGCTAGACTTGAGGACATGGTCAGCTATCCTAAAAATAAGAGGCCATATTATGGTAATCATCCCTAGTTTTCCTATCAACTTAATCCGAAGCTCTTTATAACCTACACTGTCTTATTATGACTGATCTTATTTGAATCTGGTTTGTTAGATTGCTACTTTGTATTGACTGATTTTATTTAAATCTGTTATGATGGATAGCATCAAGTCTAAGTGTATAGGCAACTACACTGAAGATGACAAGATTCACTAAGATACCCACTCTGGTTTGATTATTACTTGCTTTTGAAGTCTTGTAATATCTCCAATGCTTCATTTTTATTAATGTTGTTATATACTGCTGAGACACCATGGTAACCATTGTAGATCACCTTGTATTGTGGTTTTATGTGACTTTTCTGCCTCATGCTTTTCTAGGAATTGTTTTGTTTTATCTAGCTTTGTTTTGTTTTTCCTGCTAATACAGAAATGATAGATATACAAGTAGAGACTCATGCATGTGTAGAGCTTATAAACAGTTTACGAGAACCAACTATATAACACATGTTGAAATGAACAACTACTTCGAAGAAAAAGAGACACTACAACACCCAGTGCTGATTGCATAATGTCATGATGTGAAGTCCAGCAAAACTATCACTTTTTGTTCAAAGTGATCTTAGCTTGCTTTGCCTTGTTTAAGTTCAACACACATTAAGGTATGGACAGCTGTTTTGAGGAGAATGAGAGACACTATGACAGCCATTCTTGGCTTCCTTAATGTCTGGTCTTGAAGACCTGTAACGCCCTCCTCGTCCTGCTCAGATCAATTCCATACTAGGTTGTTTCATGTGAATTACCTGTATGTGACAATATGGACAACTATTTGGAAGAAAACAAGAGTCAATATGATAGAGAGTGAATATCAGTGATTGTCTAGTTTTGAAATTTTTGTCTCTTACATTGCTTACTTGTGATCCACTTTGCTCTGTTTTGTTGTGTTTAATTCTACCCTTTTGCTATAATTGCATGTATATTTGCATGAGTAAGATGGATGACCATATTGCTGTTTTTGTCAGATTGTGGAGCAGAACTGTTAACAGTCTCACTGTTTGAATGTCTACTTTACAGGTTTTAACTTTGTAAATTGAACAACTACTTCCAAGAAGTCAGTATGTAATATGTCAAGCAATAATTTTTTTAGGTTTTTTTTTGTTTTTGTTCTTTTCCTTTTTTCCTTGGAATACTGTATTGTTGCTACCCTGTATTCTGTTTTGTTTTGTTTTGTTTTTTTCTCTTTAAATAAAATTATTTTAAAAAAAGTTAGCAGAGCTAAACAAGATAATGCAAAATGTAAATGACCAGCAAAGAAGGAACTAGACTGTATAAAAAGACTCCAAGTAGAAAATTTAAGAGATTAAATGTCATATCAAAAGTATGGGCAACAGACATGACCAATGGGAAGATGTAGAAGAAGAAGACAGGGATATTGTCAGTGACCAATTAATGAAAGACCTTAAAAACAACAAGAGAACATAAAAAACTGACCCAACAGCTGCCGAATAATGTAATGAAGACTAATATAAGGTTAACTGAAATTAGTGGCAAATCAGAAGATGGCAGAAAAGGCACAAAAACCCTGATACGGATGTAACAGCAGAAAACATTTTACATGTGGGAAAAAAATTTAACATACAGATAATCAAGGCATATAGAACCCCAAATAGCCACAACTTGAGAAGAACCACCTCATGACACATGGTAGTCAAAATATTAGAAATTCAACACAACAATAGAATCCTAAAAACTGTTAGAGAAAAGCAACAAATCACTTACTAAAGGAAAACTATTAGAATTACAGCAGACTTCTCAAGACATACCTTAAAGGACATTCCTGATTAAATTCACTGAAGAAAATAGGTATATATAGGAAACGAAAAGCTTCCTCTCTAACATTAGGAACTAGACAAGGACATCCACTATTATTCCTATTTAACCTAGTCCTCTAAACATAGCAAGAGCAATTAGGCCAGAGAAAGAAATGACAGAGATTTGTGTAAGAAAGAAAGAAAGAATTCATTGTATTATTATTTGCAGATGACATGATCCCCTGTAAAGAAGACCCAAAAGTTCCACCAAGACTCCTAGAATTAGTAACCAAGTTCAGCAGTGTGAAAGGATACAAAATCAATGCAAAAATATCAATAGCATTCCCATATGCTAATAATGAACTCAATGAAAAAGAAATCAGCAAAACAGTATTATTGACAATAGCATCAAGAAAAAGTACATATTTAGGAACTAGCCTAACCAAGGAAGTGAAAGGCATATACAATAAAAATCACATTACTCTGAAAAAGGAAGTCAAAGATGAAGTCAGAAAATGGGAAAGATATCCCATGTTCCTGGACTGACAGAAGCAATATTGTCAAAATGACTATACTTTCAAAGCTGGTGTATAGATTTAATTCAATTGCAATCAAAATAGCAACAGTACTCCTTGCAGATCTAGAAAAAGCAGTGCTAAAGTAAGTATGAAACTAGAAGAGACCCAGAATAGCAAAATCAGTTCTAGGTCCCAGGTGCCCTCTGCAGGTGCCTGGCCCAGCCTGCGCAAGGCCACAGCTAATGGCCTCTGAGAGTGTCCCAGGAGCTGGCGGGTGGTGGCTTCAGGATGCTGCAGAGGGCCCAGGGTGAAGAAAGTGGCTCCAAGTCCAGCCCATGCACGGCGAAGCAAGTTGAAGATTTAATATGAAGCCAGGAGCATAGTGCTAGACAGCAGGCAGCACCTGGTCCACATCTGGTTAGTGTGGCAGCATTTCCTTCTCCCACTGCTACTGAGATGGCAGAAATTAGTCAAATTCAGTATGAAACAGAATACACTAAAGGTATTAGCAAATGTGGGTCCTGAAAAAATTAAAAGTAGCACCACCAAATGCTGACCTAGAACAAGGATTCCAAGAGGGCGGTCCAAATGCTAGTGTGATAACGCAAGTTCTGGAGAGGATTGTTACAGAATGAAATAATGAAGAAATTTCATTTTCAAGACCAGCAGATCTTGACCTTATTCAGTCAACTGAATTAAAGCCTCTGGCACTAAAAACACATCCTCATGTACTTACACAAGGTGAAAGACCCCTAGATTTTATGGATTTAGAAAGACCTTCTCCAATCCCTCAAAGTAATGAAATCTATGCAGTTGGCAGGCTAAAAAGAGAGTGTTCTATGAGTGAAAATTCTGTTTGCCAAAATGGACAGCTGGTCAGAAATGATTCTGTATATAGCATTTCAAATGTAGATGCAGCAGTTGAAGGAACAGCAGATGGCATGACTGTTGTAGATGCAGCTTCATTAAGATGACAGATAAAGTAAATACATGCCTACAGCTTCTAGAAGAGGAGAACAAGGAATGTGCTAAAAGAAAGATGGTCATTGTTATCGATTGAGAACTGGTAGTCAACTTAACACCAGCTGGATTACATCAGTGTGGTGCTGAGCAGAGGTGTTTCACCTGAGGAAGGCTGCCAGCATAAATGGAGATGTGGAGAAGGAGAGAGAAGAGCCTTGAGGGCGTTGAGGCATTAGTGCACTGAGGCTTTGTGAAGTCTCCTACGAGCTGCTGTTTGAGCTGTTAGGTTCTCCTGGAGAAGCTCTGGCCCTCACATCAAGCATTGCTTCCTGGCTCCCGAGGGGAAGACGTGTGCTGCTTGGTCTCCAGGATGAGCTTGTCACACTGGCTTCCTCGTATGTACTTGACTATTTTTGTCAGAGGAGGAGCTCGGGGCCTCTATGTTGCTGAGGATGGCTGTGGTGCTTTTCAGGACAGCCCTGGTGTTTGTTGTGAGTGTGACTTCTCAACCTATCAGCCCTGGTGTTTGTTGTGAGTGTGACTTCTCAACCTATCAGCACAGCTCCTTCATCCTGCTGGCATAGACTTCCTAGTTTCCACCGCTGACCTTTGGGCCTTCCCAGCATGGATCTATAAAAGAGACTGGCATGAGTCCTTTTTGTGGGCTCTAGACCTCCAGATGGACTCATGGGAGGCATTGTCATGAGCTCTGGGTCTTTATCTGGGCTCATGTGGGACAGTGCTGTGGGATTTAGGTCCTTGACTAAATATCTTATGTCTTTGGTGTTGTGAGTAGATTTCCTGCATTTTCTTGTGTTAACTCTGGGTGACCATCATAAAAATAATATTATAAACTCCATGTCCTTATTCTAATTGTTCTCTGCACAACCCCTGACTACAACAGTCATGTATTCAAGTACTGTTGTGTTCTGGATGCTTAATAGCTGGCTCAGGTTTTGCTGCTAGAGGTAACCTCAGCACTAAAATATTGTCTCAACTCCTGGAAATACAAAGGATTTACAAACTCCCGGAAATATAAAGGATTTACAAACTTCTTCATTTCTGTCTTTGCCTTGTATGCCATTTTATAGCCCATGCCCTAAACAATGGCTTTCTTCAAGAAATAGGGAAAAGGACCTATATTTGTAAAAGTAAAGGTGTATTCTGTCCTTCAGCTGTATTCTCTTTAAGCTAGATATGCAGTGACACCTTATGTAAAACTCTTTTGCATGCTTTGTAAATAGGTTCTACTTTTGTTTAAAGAGAAATGAATTTTTCACCTCATTATTCTGCATAACAGATTCTCTGAAAGGGAGAGATAATGCATCAGTAAAGGATTTAGAAAGGTGTCTGAAAAAAAAAGGGTTTTGTGCTACTTCTTGACACTATTAAGCAGTTTTGTTAACAAGCATTTTTGCACTACCTTTCAACATCAGCTCTTTTGAAGTCATGGTCTGGTGCCAGATGTAAGAAAATAAAATCACCTAATATTTCATGATCACCTGTACAGAGTAAATTAATTCCTAACAATTCAGCAGAAATGTATGTGTGTTTTGTGCATTATTTTCGTTTTAGTTTTGTAGATTTTTTTTATTTTAAAGAGGGTAAAATTAAACACAACAAACCAGAAGAAAACAGAACACAAGAAATCAATGTAAGAGACATAAATTTCAAAGCAAGACAATCAGAGATCTTGACTATCTCTCATATTGTCTCTTGTTTTCTTCCAAATAGTTGTCCGTATCTTCACACACAGAGAATTCACATGAAACAAATAGTATAGAACTGATCTGAACAGGACAAGGAAGGCATTTCAGGTCTTCAATACCAGATGACAGGGAAGCCAACAATGGCTGTTATAGTGTCTCTCATTCTCTTCAAAATAGCTGTCCATATCTTCCTGTATGTCGAACTTAAACAAAACAGGCTAAAATCACTCTGAACAAAGAATCATAGTATTGCTGGATTTCATATCATGATGCTGTGGAATCAGCACTGGGTACTTTAGTGTCTCTTTTTCATCAAAGTAGTTGTTCATTCCATCATGGGTTATATAATTGCTATTCATAAACTGTTTATAAGTTCTACGCATGCATCAGTTTCTACATGTATATCTATCCTTTCTGTATTGGAGGGAAAAACAAAACAAAGCAAGACAAAACATAACAAATTCATAGAAAAACATGAAATGAAAAAGTCGTATAAAACTGTAATACAAGGTGATCTACAATGGTTACCATGATGTCTCAGCAGTATATAATAATATTAATAAAAAAACCATTGGAGACATTTTAAGACTTCAAAAGCAGGTAATAATCAAACCAGAATGGGTATCTTAGTGAATCTCTTAGACTTGATGCTATCAATCATAACAGATTTGAATAAAATCAGCCAAAACAAAAGAGCAATCTAACAGACCAGATTCAAATAAGATCAGTCATAATAAGATAGTATAAGTTATATAGGGCTTCAGATTAAGTTGATAGGAAATTAAGGATGATTACCATAATATGTCCTCTTATTTTTGGGATAGCTGACCATGTCCTCAAGTCTAGTATAAGTAGACAAACTGGAACAGCATATAATCCATCTAAACAGAGTGGTAAGAATAATGTAGATTTTAAATTTTGTTACACTATTAACAATATCCTCTGCCTTTCTTTTTTAGGCAGTTCCTACCCTTTCACTCCCACAGTGTGCACTGCACATTTTGGGTCCCACTAACTCCCTCAGTTTTTAGGTTGAGGGAGCAACATGCTATTTATACTAACTGGTTCTGAATCTTCTGACTCCTGGGATTGATCTCAAGTTGTATTCCTTTATCTATAAAAGCCTCAAGGTCTTCCTTCATTATAGCTGAGTAGTTCTCTACTGCACAAAAGTATCATGTCTTTTCAACCTATCTGCAGGTGCTGGTCAAGTTGCCCATATTTCTCTCTGGTTCCCTGTCACACAGAGCATTGTTTTCTCATATTTGACTTTCTGTCCATAAACCCTCTTTCAGGTTAATTATGTTTCTAATACAGAGCATCTTGATGGACCCTATCTCCTGATCTACTCTGCCTGTGTTTCTTTTTGTTAGTATATCAAGGCCATCTATGTTAGAGATTATAGCCAAACTTCTCTGCCTCATTTCTGCTATTCAATTTTTCTGCCATTGGTTGTCTATTTTCCTCTTTCATTCCACTGTCTGCCCCATTCATTGAGGCCTCTCTGCCACTCTTCCTGAAATGCTCATATTCTTTTTCTCTCTCTCTAGAATACCCTTCAGTATTTTTTGTAGGGTTGGATTGGTGGTCACAAATTCCCCCAGTTTCTCTTTGTCATAGAAGCATCTTGTTTCTCCATTAATTTCTAGAGAGAGTTTTGCAGGGTACATCAATCTGGGATGGACATTATTTTCTTTCAGGGCTTGAATTACTTCGCTCCAAGCTCTTCTTGATTTGATGGTCTGTGTTGAGAAGTCTTCCATGATTTTGATGGGTTTTCCTTTATAGGTGATCTGTTTATTTTCTCTTATGGCTTTTAATATTCTGTTCTTATGTTGAATTTCTGGGATCTTGATTATCATGTGTCTGGGTGTAGCTCTATTTTGGTTGTAGGTGGCTGGAGTGCTTCATATATCTGTGTACCATTTCCTTTTCTTATGCTTAGGGAGTTTTCCTTAATAATTTCTGTGAATAACCTTTGTAATTCCTTTGTTTTGACTCCTGCTTCTTTATTCACATGTTTTATTGTTATGTTATAGATCCTCTTGTCATCTTCTAGCCTTTGTATTGTTACTGCCTGTTTCCTTGTTATTTTAAAGTGATCTTTCCTTTCATTATCACACATTGAAAGCTGTCTTCAAGTTTGGTAGTCTATCCTTAGTTTCTTTCAAGCAGTTTTGCTAGCTTTCAACAGAGTTTTTAGTTTCCTGGTAATCTCTTTGAATCTGCTTCATGTATTCTAGGTTTTCTTTATATTCTTCATTGAATGTTTCTCTCCTTCTTTGTGTTCCTCCATTCTTCCATCTGTGTCTTCTTGAGAGGTGCTTAGCATTTCTTTTATTAATCTATTTATATCTTGCTTAATTTGAATTAATATTTCAGTTTTGAGCTCATCTATGAGGTCCCGAAGATATCTCTTTATGTCCACTGACATTGTGTTTGATGTTGTATGTTTGCTGCCCTCAATCTCTTTTGTATTTATCTCTCCTGGATCCATATTCTCAGGGTTGGGGGATGGGAGCTTTTTCTTATTTCTTTCTCTTGTCATGTTTTTGGTTCCTTCTATACAAGTGTATAGTGGAGTTCCCAGCCCCTTTCACTGTTGGTTATGGTTCTTCTGGAGCATGCAGGCTAGGGGTTTCCGCCCTCTCCAGTCTACTGTCAGTCACTGAGGTGCAGTTAGGGGCAGCATATGCTGGTCCCTCCCTTCTGGGCCAGCCAACCTGTGAGGGCCTTCACTAAATCAGTGTGTGCTGCATGTAGGGAATTGGTTTGGGATGACTTATTGGGTCCTGGCCAGGGGTGTGACCCAGGCCAAGCAGATCCCTCAAATCTGCACTGGGAGGGGAGCAACCAAGCAAAGTCACTGCCATTCCTAGTTTAGGCCTGTCCTACCTGACTCCAACACGTTGCCCATTTTCTGTGGGAGGGTCTTATCCCAGCACTCACTACAGTTTAATGCTGGTCCCTCTCTGGCTCCATCCTTCATTGGGCTCCCTGACCTCCGACTTCAGTGCAGCTGCGCAAGTTCATGGCATCTCTGGGCGAGTCACGAGCAGGGTGGCTCAAGCCAGTCACATCTGCGCAGGTTCAGGCTGTCAGGCCAGTTTTGGGCATGAATTCAAGTGGCTGAGTGAGAGTGCTGCGATCCCTGATCTTAGCTTCTCTAATGGTAGCCTTGGGACTTTGTATTTGAGCAGCTTGTTTCCCTTCAGTTTCTTCCTGGGTTGAGAGAATCCATCTCCCTCTGTCCAGATCTCTCCAGCATGTTTTATTCTGGTGTCCGAGCTGTCTCATAGAGGCTCGGTATCCTGCTGCTTACTGGTTTTCCATCTTTAGCTCCTGTAGATGGTTTTCTATAACTACACTTTTATTAACTTCATGTGTGAACAATTAAAAAAAATGACAGAATAAGGTAAACATATAGTGTATTTAATTTAAAAAAAAGCAATACTGGGTAACAAAAGCAAAGCAGGAGGCATGACAATTCCAGATTTGAAGTTATATTACAAAGCTACAGTGATAAAAATGGTATAATACTGGAACAACAAAAGACACATGCATCAGTGGAACAGAATAGATGAAGCACAAAAAACTCCAGGCAATTCAGCTATTTGATCTTTGACAAAGATGCCAAAAACATACACTGAAAGAAAGGTAGCCTCTTTAATATGTAGTAGTGGGAAAATCAGATATCCACATGCAGAAGATTGAATCCTAACCTATCTCACCATGTAGTAAACTAAAATCAAAATAGATTAAACATCTAAATGTTAAAACAAAATACTAAATCTGTTTAAATAGTAAAAATATGTAAAACCTTGAAGAAATGGACATATGCAAGGACTTTTATAACAGAACCCCGATGACACAAGTACAAAGAATCAGCAAATGGAATCATGTCAAATTAAAAATATTCTTCACAGCAAAGGAAAATACCAACAAAATTAAAAGAACCTAAAGAATGGAAAAAAGTACTTTTTTGCCAGTTATTTCTCAGACAGAGGATTAACATCTACAATATATAACAAGCTGAAAAAATTAGACACCCCTCTAAACAGAAGATCCAGTCAAAAAAATAGGCAAATGGAATGAATGACACTTCTTAGAAGAAGAAATGAAAATGGCCAATAAATACATAAAAATGCCCAACATTAGAGCAACATTGAGGTTCTATCTTGCTACTGGAAGAATTGATATCATTAGGAAATCAAATAATAACAAATGCTGGTGAGGCTTTAGGAAAAAGTACTTTGTTACATTGTTGGTGGGAATATAAATTGGTACCACCTCTATGGAAATCAGTATGGAGAGTTCTCAAAATATTAAAACTAGACGAACAATGCATTTAGCTCAGCAGCTTAAGTGCCTGCCTGGCAAGTATGAAGTTGTGAGTTCAATCCTCTGTACAAAAAAAAAAATTAAAACTAGAAATTCCATTTGATCCAGCTATTTGCCTTGTAGGTATCTTCCTGAAAGACTCAAAGTCATCATATTACAATGATACATGCATATAAATACTTTTTCTTTTGGGTACCAGGAATTGAATTCATAACATCATGCTTAGCAGACAGGTGCTATGCTGCTGAGCTATATCCCCAGTCAACATCATGTTTATAGCAGCACAGTTTATAATAGCTATATCTTAGAAATTGCCTACGTGCCCATCAAGAAATGAGAGAATAGCAAAAAGCAGTATTGCTATACAGTAGAGTATCACTCTGCAATAAAGAAAAGGTTGAGTCATTTATAGGTAAATGGATGCATCTTAAGCCATAAGTTGAGTGAAACAAATCAGTTGCATATGTTTGAATATTGTATGGTTTCTTATGTGAGAAATTCAGAATATAAAGAAATACCAAAGTAAAAGATTAGAGGAAGTAAGGACAACTTTTTCCAATACAAAGGGAAACAAAAGATGAGGGATGGGAGAAGGAGAGAGAGAAGAGAGATAAAAAACATTGGAAAGAACAACAAGCAAAAATAGAGGTTTTGAACATGTGAATGGGACCAGGAGATAGAAAAAGTAAGAAGGCATAGGAGGACTAGAAGACCAAAAAAATTGAGGTATTATTTATGCATGATAAGTCCTTATAATAAATATAGTTATTATGTGCTGCAAAAACATACTAATAGAAGTTAAACAAAATTAAATAAATTTCAGAAGCAGAGTGAAAAAAAGAGAAACACATGGGTCCATTGACAAAAGTCAATCTGAATCTGTTTTGCAAGAAACTAGCTCAGAGGTGGGCATATGAACCAGTCCTGATGGAGACACAAGGGGATGTCTTCCAGGAGATTCAGGGAAGATATTTCTCTCTCTCTCTCTCTCTCTCTCTCTCTCTCTCTCTCTCTCTCTCTATATATATATATATATATATATATATCGTTATGATATATTCAGAACCTGCCACAAATGTATACATCAGGAAAAGAGAAACATAAATATTTTAATACTAAATTCATTGAGACATTATGAGATTAATGTAAGTTACTTTTGGCCTCTTTAATTATAAGAGGTGCTCAAAGTGGTGTCCATTACCTTTCAATTTTGAAAGCATGTGCAAGTAAATTGGTATTAATACTCTAAAAAATCATTATTAGCTCCTCTTGGTGGAAATCTTTGTTAACTGTACTCCTAGTTACCCTATTATTTGGCCCATGCATATTTAATTATTTCTTTGGCTTTGTCTCCTTCAGACTTAAAGCTGTACGTCTACCCAAGATGAAAATGCCTGGTATCTACTGAGGGCTGTTAGTTAGACGCTCTGCAGAGTATCCCTGGCTGCCTTTCAACAACTATGACCCATTTCAGCCTGAAGAAGCCAGATCTGTCATCGCTCATTACTCCCTCATGGCAGTTCAAGTGGGTCACTTCTTCAGAGGAGCGAATGTTACAGGCAGCTGACTTAGTTGGAAATGTAGGCAGCCAGACAAGACTGGGCCCTTGAAGGAGCGAGTGCAGAAGACCAGACACCTTGCAACCTTGGAGAAGACAGACACATCTGTTGTGGGCCAGATCTCAAGACAAAAGACAACCACATACTAAATATAAACATCAAGAATTGATATTCTAAATAGGTATGGATCACCTTGAGGAAGCCAGGAGTCACCATCCCAAACCCCTATAGAAACAGTCACTTTTTTAAAAGCATGCCTGCTAGCTACATGACTCACTTCCCCGTTTATCTGTGATTTGATAGATTTTACTTGAACAATTAATCTTATTGGTTAACTATAGTTCTGTCCCACTTCATGCCATGTGCCTTGTGAATTCCCATGTTGTTCCCCATCTTGGACCAATTTCATCTCTTGGTTTTGCTCTATAAATGTCCCTAAAAGAGGGAGCGTCTTTGGCAACCCACTCGGGACCCCTTCTGTTTGTCTCTCAGGCAGAAGCTTTCTTTCTCTCAATAAATATATTCTGCTTTAAAAAAACATATTAGAAAATATTTTTATGCTCAGAATAAATTTTAGAACATTATTTAGTCCTGAATACTTTTAAATGTCCAAGTTATCTCTTACCCATGATTATAACGTAATCAGAAAAATATAATATTTTATATGACATAATCTACATCTTAATTTTAATATACACAAAAGTTACTATTGCATTACAATAAAAGAAAATAATAAAATATTGGAATGAAAATCATTTGCAGATGATAACCTATTTGTCTTTTAAATTATAAACTGCTTATGTTACTTATGAGGTGCAACATACTTGTTTATAAGTTTGGGGGTGTTTACCCTTTGAGAAGATGGATTCAAAGATGGCAAGCTGTGGAGTATTTTGAAGTTCAGAGGTCCAGATGAGTGGGGATTTTAACTGTACATGGGGGGACCTGGTTTTGCTCTGGGTCTGGAGAATGTCTTGAACTGTTTTTTAGTGTTCTGGGTTTGGCAAACCCAAAGTGTGTTTTGCTGAGCACTTTTCTCTTGATTTTAAGCCCATGTGAATTATAAAGGAAATTTAATCCGTATGTTTTTGATTCCTTTACACTTAACTCATCAAAACGTTGTTTTGTAAGAACTATTTGATGTCCATAAAGACTTTGAGTCTTTTATAAATTTAAAAAGTCTTTTCCTCCTTAAAAGCAGGCAGTTACTGCAAGTAAACAAATTGAAAAACCGTAGAATCTAGAGTTTCTTAGAAGACTTCAAGCCTAGGATAAATGTTAAAAATAATAACACTAAAGCATACACTATGTGCTTGGTTTTAAGTTTTTTTTTCATATTTTAACTTACTCAATTCTTACCACTAACAGGTAAAGTAGATGCTGTTTCTCTCTCTCTGTCTCTCTGTCTCTGTCTCTGTCTCTCTCTCTCTATCTCTCCCTTAAGAGAAAAATTAATTTACTTGTCCAAAGGCACACATGAGGTGGAGCTGGGATCTGAAGCCAACCTGTCTCTAATTGAAATATAACCATTATAGGATACTGCCTGTTTCCTTAGTGCTATTCTGTAACTTAAGAAATTCAGATACTAGTTTAAATCAGCTATATACCAATAATGGACTAGATACTGAGAATATCATGTTCTTGCTTGCAAGAGAGTTTGCTTTGTAATAGACATAAATGAGCCAAAGGGAAGGGGATATTAAAAACATGTTGCACATTTCTTATATATTATTCTTTTGTTCATTTATTTAAGTCGTATTTATAGACTATTTGGTAATAGCACCCCTTTTGGTCTTTGGGGAGTATCTCTTTTATAAGAGTAGACTACAGGGCAAATGGGAAAGTACCTGGGTTGCTTAGGATATTTCCAATAATATTAGGAGTGTTGAGAGTCAGGTGGGATATTGGGGGGTAACCTCACTCAGCCTGAGGTAATGGGAGAACGGGTTCCTATGGAAGCCGCAGAGCATTCAAGATGTCTATTTCTGCTCTTCAGAAGCCACCACATAGTGTCTTCCTTGCACAGTTCCTCCTTCCTCTGTGATGTACAGAAGTCAGTATTCCTGTTAATGTTAAAGACATTTTATTATCTTTTTTTTTCTTTTTGTGGTGGTGCTGGGGATTAAACCCAGGGCCTTGTGCATGCAAGGCAAGAACTCTACCACTGAGCCACATTCCCAGCGCCATGCTTTTTTTCCTTAAAAGCCTTATCCAACTTGAAAAAATAACTTGAAGACCTTCCTCAGATAAACTGATATGTTTTACTGCATTTGAACTATAAACAAGAGATTACAGAAGTTTAGTGAGAAAATCCAGAAGTTTAGCAATTAACTTAGTATACTGTTTATTTTAAAATATCATGTGTATTTTTACATGAAACATTAAAATATTGGAAAACAAAATAAATAGGAAAAATGGAATTCTAACCATAAATACAAATATAAATGACACATATGTTGGTTATAAATATTTTGCTTTTCATTTATTTCTTTTCAATAGCTTTTTTCATTCAAAGAAAGAGAATATCATATTTTATCTTTTAAGATGAAAGAAAAATCAATAGAATTGGGAACCTTGAATCTGGCTTTGCTTTTGATTTGAAGAAGTATGTGTTTTTTGAAAGAGAAGACCATTTAAGATGCATTTTGGCTTATCAGAGTTAGTGATGTGCTCCAAATGGAAAGAAGTGACCCTGGAAAGTGAGATGAACACATTTGGAAGAGATGTGTTGAAAGGTTAGGAAAAGTCATTCAAAATTATGCCTTCCCTTAAAATACCTCTCTTGAATTCTAAATCAACATTCTTCCAAATTAACAGGAATAATTCCAAATTAACATGAAGTGAGATAATTTAGAAAGAATGAATGTCACTATTATTCTCTGCTATAAAAAAACTCTAAGAATGGGTGAAAATAATAAAAATGTGTAAGACTTATTACAAAGATATGTTTTTCTTCTAAGTTTTCAAAAGAAGTGTAAGATGAGCTGTATTTTGTGAAAATGGGTCTTCTCATTATTTGTAATATTGCTTTTAAAACATTTAAGCTTTAAAAACTCCTAAAGCCCTCAGGTAAGTTAAGCTCTTAAATAAAATATGCTGAAACATAGTCCTAGAGGGTTAAGCACTGTAAATTATCTCACCTGAACTCAAAGAAAAAGCACAATTGTACTTTGATATGTGTTAAAAATCATATATAGTGTCTTATTGGATTTTAATATATGTGATAGTATAAACAAATTTTTATGGAAAATGAGATATTATAGTAGCCATTGATCATTTTCTATTATTTGGTTCTGAATACCCTGTAATTCTTTCATTTTCTTGAATAGTTTTATACCATTTTGTTATGTTTGATATTATTGTATGTGAAGTCATGCTCAACTGTTATGAAGAAAGAGACATGGTAGCTACTGTTAATATCCGGTTGTCTTGTTGTAAAGTGCTGTGTTGCTTATATTGTTCTGTTCTAATCTGCTTTGTACTGTCCTCTTTTGTTTTATTCTCTTTAAAATAAAAAAAATCATATATGAAGATACTACAGTAAATAAAAACTTGAAATGCTAAAATACTGCATGTTTTTAATCTTTTCATTAAGTACCTCTGAGTATCCAGAGCACTCTTATTTCACATGATTTTCCTGGTTCTGCCCATAAACCCTTCTTAGCTATGAGAATTTTATTCCTATGTTAAGGGAATTAAGAAAAACAAACTTTCTTTGAAAGAAAAATGGAAATTGCTAAGCCATGTTCCAACCTTTCAATTATCCTATTTGAAGTTTTTTTTTTTTTTTTTTTTTTTTTGCAGAGTTATTGCAGTTTTTCATTTGTCTGCTTTCCCCCACGCTTTTGCAGAGCTAGTGATTGAACACAGGGCTTCACACAGGTGAGGCAGGCATTCTACCTCTGAGTTATATGCCCAGGTCTTCATTTTTCTTATAACAATTTTCCCTTTAAGTATTTTGGCGTGCTTTGCCATATTTGCCAAAGCTACACTGGTTTCCTTTACCATGCTTTGTGATTGTTGGAAGCTGAGAGAAAGCTTCTCTGAATGTATAAGATGGGAAAATAAAGTTTACACAGAGACTAACAATCTCAATCTTATTTTGCTTAATAATAATTATTATGATTTATCTCACTCTTGGTATGTTTTCCCTTTTCCTAACAGAATAATGAATACTTGTGATTCTCAAGCATATCTTTCTTGAGCAGTTTCTTTCTTTACACTTTACTGGGGAGAAAGAAACAAAAAGCAGCTATAAACAATTGGCTTGCAGCATGATTATCAAACAAAAGATTCACTCACTAAATTAATTTTTCACTTCTGAGCTTTCCACAATACTACATGCTCACCTTTAAAAGTAATGAAAAACCCTTCTTAGCTATGAGAATTTCAATATTTGCAATACTGAAATATTAGCAATATTTCAGTTTCAACTATTAAGAAAAATGCATGTAGATACCCGTTGCAATCATTAGAAATGATTAATAATGCATCACTATCATGCTGGTCTGAAGGTTCTCTGAAATCAGTGGTGGTGGTGAGGGAGGTCCAAGCAATTAGGTTTGCACACAGCTTGTTTCTACAGGTAGATGTGTGCGGTTTCACTTTCACCCTCAGGAGAACTATGTCTCTGTCTCTGTTAGATTGGGTAAGGGCAGTAGTGAAAAGGCCTCCCCTTTGTCTCATTTCTGTTTTTATGTCCAGAAAGCAGGACAGAGAGAAACAGGCAGATCAGTAAGAATTATGCAGACTGAGACTTCGTTTCTGTTTAGGCCCTGGAGCATTACCTGGGAATAGCATTAATTGCTAAATTGAAAATCTACCCAGACCTCATGGAGTCTGAGTGGCCTCCCATTTCATCTCGCTTCTGTGCTGAGTAGCTCAAACACACAGCTGCATTCAAAAAGAAAGCAAAAGATGAGAAAAGATAAATCCAGTTTTTGTAATTTGCTTAGCATGAGAGCTAATTATCAAAGATATTGTGTAGATAAGTGGGGAAAAGCAACTCATTGAATTAAGCAAGAACTCTTTGGTTCCCATGAGCAAAAATTGTGAAGCTCAAGTTTACAGATACTTTTCACAAATTTTCTTTTACTTGTCTTAAATTAATATAAGGAATGGAGACATGTAGAGAGTTGAGGTCATGTCTATTTTTATACTTCAAGTTTTACTACAGTTTTTAGTCAGAAACTAGGTAGTTTTTCATATGTGATTTCTCATTTAGAAAACTCCACCTTCTTTCTAAAGAAATATTTTAATATACCACCTGAACCAGCTTGTTAAGGCCTGGAGTACCTGAACCTTTTATTCTGTTTCTAGAAGCTGAGGTGCCTGACCTAGTCAGTGAGGAAAAATAAACATTAAAGAAATGTCTGTCTAGTTATGTGGGCAATTTCTGACTAGAGGGGTTTACTGTTCTAAAAAGGGTCTGAGAATTTTTAAAGTTAGGGCAAAAATGGATTAATAGGATTTTATTTCCTGAGGAAATTGTTCACCTTCACATATATTTCTTTTCTTTTTTTCTCCTCCTAACCTTCTTTCTTATCTTATAAAGTTTATTTACCTCTCACGTCTGATAGTCACACATCATGAATCTGGTTGCCTCAGAAAGCATGATACGCAACAGTGGTGCATGCTTGTAATCTCAGCACTTTGTAGGCTGAGGCAGGATTGCAAATTCAAGTCCTGCTTAGGCAACTTAATGAGATTCTGTCTCAAAAAATAAAAAGGGTTTGAGAATGTAGCCAGTAATAGATTGCCCCTGGGTTTGAGTCTAAGTACTACCAAAAAAACCCAAACCAAACCAAACTAAACCAAATCAAAACAAAACAAAAATATAAAAAACAGACAAACAAAAAACCCCAAAAGAAGTGGGGGATGAAACACAAACAGTAAGTGTGCACCCACAAGGATAAATATGAAGGACTTCAGCATCAAATCTCCTTAAAATGAGTTCTTTCCCTTATCTAAGTAGGATAAAAATTTTAGAATAGGAGGTAGGTATCTGAAGAGAAAGGAGATCCTGGAGGTGTCAGCCTTATTAGTGAAATGGGGAAAATCCCCCTCAACTTGAGCTTTTGTTCATGAATCACGAGGTGGTTCTTACCTCATCCAATCCAGTTGTCTCTAGATAGGATTATAATATGTTATACTATAAATAGGTTAGGAAGTTTCTTTGCATAGTAATTGGATGGGTACTGGAACTTTAGGGGTCTGTGAGAAAATCATCTCACAATGATGATGAAATACTGTAATTGACTGTGGGGTCTTCTGTTAACTTCCTTTCTTACAGCTGTTCCATTAGTTTTGGCCTTTAAAGGACCTTCAGCTCCTGGCTTAGGTAAAATGGACCTGGCTCAGTAGTGAGGGAGAATAGAATGAGAATGAACCTGGAAAAACACCAAGGCCTCGGTGTTTTTCCGTGGCCTTATTAAGAACTGTGGGAAGAAACGGGTTCCTACCTAGGCAGAGGCTGTGGGAGGGCAGAGCCCAGAGAGGTGGAGAAGCTAACTAGAGACAGAAAGCGATACACATGGTGTGCAGGCCTGCACTGCTATATCCCACTTCTGGAGATGAAATGAAAAGGAGAGAATTGCTACTCAGTGGAAACATTGCAAAGGCAGGGGAAATGGAGAAAAGACAACGACACTGACCAGTTTTTGATTATTCACTATGTGTTATGTTTTTCCATAATTCAACTATCAATGACTACCTTGAACCCACTCTAGCCCCAAAACTATCAATCACTGCTACAAAAATCATAAAAAAATTTATCTTAAAAAGTATAGGAGACAGAACCTTTTTTTCGGTGCTATAAAAACAGGACCACAAGGGAAAGATGAAAGATGAAAATAAATAGTAAAAAAAAGCATAGGTTACCCCTATTACCAGGCACCAGAAAGATGTCACTTAGCAACTGCACCTTGACAAAGAAAACATTGTACTTCGCATTAGAATTTTACTTTGAGAACTCTAAACTTCTGAAAGATTTTCTAGCTCTGTTCATTAGCTTTCATTAAAATAGCAAATACCTGAAATAATTAACTTTTTAAAAAGGCTTTATTTGGCTCACAGTTCTGGATGTCCCAGTCTACGATTGATTAGCTCAGTTGCTTTTGTGTTTGTGGCAAGGAATTACATCATGGCAAGGAGAATGAGGTGGAGAAAACTACTTATCTTGTTTCCAGATGATGAAGGAGAAAAAGAGGAAGAGACTGGTGTCCCTCAGTTTCTCTCAAGGATAGCCTCCTAATGATGATAGATCTCCCACTAAGCTCCATTACTTACAAGCTCCACAACCTCCTGATAGGGCTACAGGCGAAGATCTGTAGCTTTAACACATGGCCCTTTGGGGAGTGTTGCAGGTCCAAATCATGGCACTACTAATGAATTTCAGAGAACTTTAGTAATAAGAACAAGAGTATGGGTAATATGATGATACTTCGGTTCACAAACTTAATTCAGTCCATGATTCTGGAAAACATTGCCATTGTTGTGTCCTTTACCTGATATGAGGTTGAACTGAGGTACTGCTGTATGTATTTGAATCTAGAATTCTCTGTTTTAAAAGCCAGTGACTCAGGTACAGCTCATGCAGAAGCAATTCACCACAGAAAAATGATTTCCACTTAATATCTTAGTCACTTTCTTGTCCCTGGGACAAAATACACAACACCTATAACTTAAAGATTTATTTTGGCTCATATTTTCAGCTCATGGTCAACTGGCTCCAAGGCAAAAATGAAATGGTGGGAAAATTTGGCAAGGGAATACTGCTCATGTGGCCAGGAAGTAAGGAGTGAAGGAGGGAGAGGAGGAGGGAGATTCACTCTCTCAGGTCATGCCTTCAGTGACTGTCTCTTCCTTCCACACCCCACCTCTCCATAGCACATCCTACAAGGAACCTGTAAATAGTTAAATTCACTGATGAATATAACATCCCCATTACCCAATCATTCACCAAAAATCCCTGCTTCAAAGCCATGAGAATTTTGAGGGACATATAAATCATAACAAGGAGTTTATCTGAAAGAGTAGAAAATGTTTTGAAAGAAATTGAATACCCAAGATTTTTACATTTTCTAACACCTAGAAGGCCAGAGGACAAAATGAATAAAGACAGATTTAGGGACGTGCACTGTTTCGGTGATGGCCACCCTGCTAGGAAGCCTCAGAGCACATTGCCAGGATCTCACAGACAAAACACACAGACTCATGACCAGATGAAGATGCATGAATCGTGTAGTGAATAGCATTGATTTAAAACATGTAGTGAGAAGGCCGGGGGTTTAGCTCAGTGGTCCAAATACTTGCCTGGCAAGTGCAAGGTTGTGAGTTCTATACCTGATACCAAAAACAAACAAACAAACAAACAAACAAAACAACAACAATGACGATGACAACAAAAACCAAGAACATGCAGTAAGAAACACAGAGAAGAAGATGGTGGGAAGTGACAGACTTAGGATAGCAACCAAAGAAGTGGAAGAACCCATCACTTGATGTCCTCTGTCCACCCTGCTTATCTGCTGTGTCGGCCTTTTCCTCTGATGATGTGGTGACCCTACCTGAGGGCAAGCAGGTGGATGCAGTGTATAGAAAGTTCCTGGAGCCAACCTACACCTACAGCAATTGATCTGTTGCAAAGATGCCAGAAAAAGTATGCAGTCAGGAAAGTGAAGTTCCCTGACAATTGCTGAGTAGCTACAGCTTTAACCTCCTTGTGTCTGGTGGGATGAGATCACTAATGTCTCAGGAAAATATGCTCAATTGTTGTAAGTATTCAATAACTCAGAGATGTTCTTATTTTAAAAATGAAATTCTAAGAAACTTTATTGAGATACAGATGACCAAATACAATGCATACATTGAAAGTATGCAATTTCATGAGTTTTGACATATACATGTCACTATGACTATAATCAAGACAATCAACATATATTTTATCTCTCAAAGCTTTCTTTGTAAGCAATGTTTTTTGTCTCCCAAGACTCATTCTGAGACATCTGGACCTCAGATTTCTGTAATTACAGACCTGTTTGGGTTTCCACAACTTTTAAAATGGAAATGTGTAGAAAGTATTCTTTTCTTTTTCTTTTGGACTGGAAAGATTCATAGATATTGCTGTATTAATTGTTCACTACTCTTTATTGTTGAATAGTACCAAAATTTGTTTATTCACTAACAATGAATTTTTTTATTTATTGGCAATGAATTTGTTTATTCACTGATAGCTGGTCATTTAGTTTTTGGCAATTGTGGATAAAGTTGCTATGAACATTCATGTCTTCGTTTCTTTTGGGTTAATATCTAAAAATGGGATGGTTGTATCAGATAGAAGTTTTATGTTTAATATTTTAAGAAAATGATAACTGTTTTCCATAAGTAATTTTACTATTTTTTATTCACAGCAGCCACATCTATGAATATTAGTTGCTGAAAATCTTGCCCATAGTTGGCATGGCCAGTCTTCTCAATTTTATCATCCTATTGGGTATGTAGTGAAATCTCATTGTGGTTTAATTTTCTTGTTAATGATCTCTAATGAGTATCTTGTTATGTACTTATTTGACATTGATACATCTTCTTTGGTGAAATTGTGTTCAAATTTTTCATCTATTTTTATTAGGTGATGTATTCTTTTTATTAGGTGATGAGTTCTTTTATCTATGTTTATTAGGTGATGAGTTCATTTTCATCTTAATAAATCTGTTGTTATGCTTTTTTTTACTGTGTGTAACTTGTTTTTTAAAAATTTTTTGTAGTAGTCTCTTCAAGTAAAACTTTATCACTTCCAATATAGGAAAAGAACCCAATGACAGCATATTTCCATTTCCCTTTCCAGCCTTTGTGCTACTGTCATATATTTTACTTCTACATGTTCCATTGTTTATTTTTTTTTTGTTCTCATGTGTTAGTTTTTGGAGAAAGTTTTGAAAAATGTATCCCCATTCTAACCACCGTTGATGTTCTTCACTCCTGTCTAACTAGCTTTACATTTAGTATCAATTATCTTGTGCATGAAGGATTTCACTTAACTTGAATGTGCACATGTGTGACTGAGTGCTGGTGTGCATCTGTGTTTATGTAAGCTCTGCTGCTGAATTTTATTAGGTTTTGTGCATCTTTATTTCTGTACAAGCTCTTCATTTCTGAAAGGTATTTTTACTGTACTATAGTTATGCAATTAGATTTCTTGCATTGCTATAATTTTCACCATTCTTATGTTTGTGGTTCATTGAGCTTTTTTGGATCTATATTATTTGTAGATTTTATAAAATTTCAAATATTTCAATCATTGTTTTTGCAAATATTTCTCTGTCTTCTGTTCCTCTTCTCCTTTGGGATCTCAAATTACATATGTATTAGGTGGTCTCAGTTCACTGATACTCTGGTTACTTAATTTATTTCTTCTCAATGTGTTTCATTTTTCATAATTTCTCATTCTTTGTCTTTAAGTTTGTCTGGTTTTTATATACTGTGCCTAATGTGCTATAGCTCTGATCAAGTCTTCATTGTTTTCCACTATGGAAGTTCATTTTTGGTTTTTAAAAATTTTTTTCACATTGTTTGTTATTATGTTTATGTTTTCCATGACAGTGGAATATTTTTATAATAAATACTCTAAGGTTCTTGCCTGCTAATTCTGTCTTCTATGTAATTTATGAGACTATTTCATTGATTTATTTTTGTGGCATTTTTTTGCTTATTTTCATATATGGTAATTTATTGCTGCATGAAAGATAAATGATACCTTGTTGGGTAATATATGTTTTTCCATCTTTAGAAGTATTTTTGAGCTTATTTCTAGGGTATAGTTAAGTTACTTGGAAAAACGATCCAGTCAAGGCATTGGTTTAAGCTTTGTTAGGTGTACTGGAATCATATTCAGTCTAGGCAAATTCTTACACATTAGTGAGTCCGTGACTTTTTGAGTACTCTGCCACATTCCTTGTAGATTATGAAGATTCTTTCTATGGTTACTGAATCCCAAACTCCAGGTCTGTGTGATCTCTGAGTGTTTTCATTCGTGTAGGCCTTTCTTCATCACAAGGGAGTTTCCTTGTATATATGCTGATCAATATTCAGTGGAAATTTCCAGGAAACTCTGCAGAACTCCAACTTTTTCTCTGTTGCTCTTACCTTTCCATGAAGCTCTCTTCCCTGCATGAAACTTTCTTCTCTGGTTAAAGTTAGATCTTTTTAGCAGTCTGTTATCAAAGTTCCAGCTGACTGCTTTCCTGAAATTCTCATATCTGTATCTTATCTCAGTGAAACTGATAGTATCTGAGTTTCCCACACCATGCTGTTTGGTTTGAAAACTCACTACATAAATTCTCCTTGTGTCCTGTTATTTTCACATTTGTTTTCCCTTTTTCAAGAATCAGCAGAACATACTATCTTTCAGTATCTGAAAACCATTAATTCATAGTTTTTTCTATAATTTCATTGCTTAAAGTGGGAGATACTAGTTACCTAATTTTGACTAGAATTTGCCCCTTCCATCCTTTCCTACCTTTGTCTACCACATATATGATCTAATTACTTTCTGACTAGTATATCTCAAGACCTATTTGCTTGCTTGCTTGCTATATATATATATATATATATATATATATATATATTTCCATCTACTATCTTTTCCACTTCTGTTCATTGTTTTTCTTGTACATTGTTTGACACTGTGTTGGAGGTCTGGAGATGGAAATATATATATATATATATAGCAAGCAAGCAAATAGGTCTTGAGATATATTAATCAGAAAGTTTTACATATATATATATATGTATGTATGTATATATATATATATATATATATATATATATATATATCAAGCAAGCAAAGTATACAAATAGCAAGTATATAAATACTTGTATACTTGTATCACAGAAAAGAATAATGTAATTTTATTATACAAATAGTCATGCTTAGTTTGGAAAAATATAAGATATGAGTGAGTTAAATGTGATGTCAATTTGAGTGGATTAAGAAATGCCTAGTGAAATAGTTGATCACAGTTCTAGGTTTATTTAGATGATTGATATGTAAGCTCTATACTGAAGAGGGAAGACCTATCTGAGATGTGGGTGGCACCAACCAATAGATTTGTAGCCTGAATTTAAACAAAGGGAAAGAAGAAGGAAGTCTGTCCTGTTGTTTCTTCGGAAGAACTCTGGTATTCATCATTGCCTTTGGACATTTGTCTCCTGTTCTTTCAATCTTCCAGCACAGACTCTTCAGACCTCCAACATAGTGTCAAACAATGTACAAGAAAAATAATGCACAGAAGTGGAAAAGATAGTAGATGGAAAATGATTTCTAAGGTACAAAAAGAAATGATGTTTAAAATCAATGATAGTGGAGAAGACACAAATAAAAGAATAGATGAGCTTAGAGAAAGATGGAAACAAAAACTGCCCACAATAAGAGAGAAATAGAATCCATGAAACAAATACAAAAAGAGATACAAAAGATTAAAACTTCCATTGAAAGTACAGGCAATGGATTAAAAGAAGGAAAGGGTAGAATTTTAGATTTCAAACAGAATTATAGCTAGTGATCATGAAACAAAATATCTCCTAAAAATAGCAAGAGATCATGAGAAATCAACCCAACAGCTACAAAATGAAGCAAAGAAGAATAACACAAGCTTGATTGTGGTCAGTGAGAGAGCTGACAGTGAGAGAGCTGGCAGTGAGAGATAGCAAAAATGCCATAATAATCATAATATATATGCACCTAACATAGGAGAACCCAGCTATATAAGAAGGATAATTATTGGTAGATATGGAAAATCAAATAAGCAATAACACAATTATAATGGGAGACCTCAATACCCCACGTCACTAAGAGATCAACTAGACAGAAAATTGGCAAAGAAATAGCAAAGCTGAACCAAATCTGTGAACAAATGGACTTGATAGAAAGAAGTCATGTTCCAAGGTTCTGCTCCAGTGGCCAAGAAAGATTCAATGATCCCAGAAAAGGTCCAATAAAGAAACCATACCCTAAGGCCCTGAACCTAGAGGGATCCAGTGAGGCCAGCACAGGCCAAAAGAAGAAGCCACACCCTGAGCTCCCACTGCCATCAGGGGAACATCTGTGAAACACCATACCATGCCTCTCAACCACTCTGAGGATCCCAAGTTCCTAGTCCAATTCCTGGTACCAAGGGACTGGTAGCAAATGCAGGAAGCGCCTGGAGTGCAACGCAATGGGTTGGTCCAGAAAAACATAGGAAAACATCAAGACAAAGGAGCTAAAAACAATCTCAGACCTCCAGCCTGCAAAGAGAAAGTTTAGAAGACACAGACATAATAGAAATTAGAAGTTGCACTCCTGAAATTTCTGAAAACAAGCAAACAAACAGAAGTAAAGAAGCAACTTAGTTCTCATACTGATTCGTTAATTTTACATGCTTAAGTCTGATGGTTTGGACAGCTATTTGGAAGATAGCAAGAGGCATTATGGTGGCCATTGTTAATTTTCCATGGGTAGATGCCAGAACCAGGCTAAAAAAATGAGAGTATTTCAAACCCTTGTCCACAATAATTGGTTTTGGGATGGGCAAATCAGAGAGTCTAGATACATTTGAGTCTTTCTTTTCTTTAGAAACACTAGCTACAAAAATGATATGAGCCCAGTGGATATTTTGCTTCCATGAAAAGACTTCCTGATAAAAATGAGAGAGAGAACTGAAGACATTTATTGAAGCCCTGTATTTAGCCATGCTCAAAGTTAGCACCAATCCTTTTGATTTTTCATAAACTCACAACTTTCTTTTGATTACACTCATTTGAATTAGGTTTCTATTGCTTGCAATGCAAAAATTCCTATTACATGATAACTCTTGCCCTCTAGAACTTTCCCCAGGGTATTTCTTTGAGTCTTGAGAGGTATGCTACAGTGCCTCCAGAACTGGTTTGCATTGCTCTTTCCTATATTGTCACATTACTGATCAGTATGAGCTGATCTTGAAATCTGCTGTCAGGGGTTCTCTTATCTCTGTTGAGTGGAGCCCCTGTACTACAGGATGTGAATTCTCACTTATTGCTCTGAGAGGCTGCTGAATGCAAACAGGGAAGGCTCTTCTTTATGTTTTTCACTTAGACATCCCAAACACATCTTATTGAACCAGAAGGTATTATTAAGTAGAATGGGGACAGTCCTTGTAGTGGACACATTCACCTAACTTCAGGGAGTCTAATACCACACTTCTCAACCTGCAGCTCCTCTACTTTTCTCATTCTGGCTTCACTTCAAGGTGGCTAATGAACAAATTGCCATCCCCATAAGGGAACTATCCCCTCTCTTTAGCCAAACATGGCTATTTATTTCTCATTTTGTTTTCCCAAATTCAGTTGTCAACTCTGTATCTATACAATTGTTGACACTGTTCTTATTCTATTTTATGTTTTATCCTAAGAGGTGTCTAATTTCTGACATAGTTCTGATACAATCAGACAGAGAGGACAATGAGTAAAGCTAGTAGGATTACTCTCTTCTTAGCCACTTGCAAACCCTGACATTGGTTCAGTGAAATTAGCCAGTCATATTTAATGTGACATCAATTTAGATTGCTGAGGTTGAATAGCACTGGATGAGTCAGCCTGTCATGCAAAATGACATTTTTTTTTAAAAATCTACCTCTACGAGATAGATTATTAAGAAAATACACATTTCAGTCTCAAATTAAAAAAATGAACTGATGAATTGTCAGGCTACATTGGCATTCTCACAAAATAATCAGTATTATGGTCATTACTGCTGTAGTAAGTTTAATAGGCATCTATTATGTGCCAGACACTATGATAGGTATGATGATCTGATTTTATTTGGAATGGAGTTATGCAATGTATTTTCTACATCTGCAAGTGATACCTGAAAGTAATGGCTAAATAAAATCCTTGGAAAATCTTTGAAGTTTCCTCTAATTTTAAATTCTATGAGGTTAACTTCAGGGTTATGTTTTTGCCTTTTGGGCAGCCAAAGTAGATCTGGGGAATGGTTAGTGAAGTAGGTTTTGCTGTGGGACGTGTGATAGGTAAAAGGAGACTTCCCTCATCTTTTGACTTGAAGCACAATTTGACACTATTGGACTCTAGAACACACAGTTAGTTTAGAAGTCTAAAGAAACAGAGTCTAGAAAGACATATTTATATACTTTTGCCTGCCTATAAATTTGATATATTGTGTTTTTGAATTGCCAGATAAAGGTGAAACATCCAAAGTAATTCCCAAAATTCAAGCCTTGAAATCTCTGCACAAGTTTGGATTGTCCCTATAAACCAAATCTATGCTTCCAGATTTGAGACTGAATCTCTTTTTCATCCTTCCTCTAACCACGTAGTGGTTTTACTCTGTTCCCTCTCAAGTCACTCTGTGGATCTCACAACAGCCCTTCTGAGTGTGTTATTATGTTCCAGAGTCTTTCAGCTTAGTCTTAGCTCTATCATACCGTAAAGAGATGGGATTTGACCAAGCTTGGCATGTTGTAGCTGACTCAGCAATGATGGGTTCCAGAATCAAGGGAAATCTCTACTTCTTTCTCTGCATTCTCTCCCCTGCTGCACACTCCAAAGCATATTGAAATCCTAAAAGAATGCAAGAGAATGAATGGGAACTTATAATGCAAAAAGATACTCAACACAGTTTTCTTTCCTACAAGGGTGTTGAAGTGGTTGTGATTTCTGAATAACTGAGCACACTATTTGGCACAGAATATGAAAAAGTTTCAGTGATTTGTCGATCTTCTCCACTGGCCAAGAGAACTGCCTTTTACCACAGATGCCACGTGGCAGGAGCATTGGGCTAAGTGTCTGGTACTTCAGTGTTATTGTTGGAGTTCAGTCACTGCTAGCTGGAACCACACAGTCACTTCATGTTGAATTAATGGTGCAGTATTTAAACAGAGTGAATCATAGGTTCAAGCTCAATTCCTGATTTTAAAGATTGGTGCTTAGTGCCCCATGTCTGTACTACTCTTTGTTAGGGTTTGCCAAATTTTAAAAAAATCCAAATATTTTATTCATTCATATATATATATATATTTGAAGAGAACAGCAGCAAGGAAAAATGAAAACACTACCGAAGTGAGAAGTCATTAAGCAAATATTTGCATAGCTTTTCAAATGGGGGCAAGGGAGAGAAAAGGAGGCACCATGTGACACTAGGGAATGTCTTGCTTTCTTCGTTGTGGATTTTTTCCACGTAATTATCATAAACTTCCACATGACTGGAAAGTTTTGGCTGGCTGCAAGCTTCCTTAATTTTAGCAACTAAAAAATTACTCTTCTCTTAGTTTGATTGCTCTGTGTACCAGGAATCTATAATTTTTTCTTTTAATCAAGTGTTCCCCTTTATGTATCTGCCAAGTCAAAATATTTCTGCCCTCAATGTCTGGGCCTTCCTTCAAGTTCTGGGCCCTGTCAATAGGACATAGCTTCTTCCTATTTTCTGTATCTGTGTGAATACTAGAATCTAATTTTTTCTAATAGTTAGAGTCCTAGATACTCACTGAACATTTTTTACAGAAGGTACTTTGTGGGCAACTGTGACTTTCGAAGTTCATCAGTAGCCCACATTCTGTCCTTTTTGTCAATGTCCACAGCAGACATGACTCACCATTTGGAAGATCTCACACAATTGGGATATGCTTTGGAATCTTCTTCATGGCAGTCTCCAGACATCTATGACCATCCGAGATGGCATGAAGAAGTTCTTTGATTAATGAGTCCTCAGCTCCAGCATCTCACATCATCCTGAGGAGTGGTGTCTGGCTCCAGCTCTTCTGGATAAAAGGAGGCAAACAGGGATTCCCCCTACTGGATGAAACTTCGAAAATACTGACTTCCTGAAACTCCTGAATCAAAAAAGTGCTTGACTTTAGAGATTCTGAATAACATCTGGGGAAAAAATTTCCAACCAAAGAGAATTTCAGTTCTAGTACCTAGGAGGAGAGAAACAGCAGAAGAGTCTGGTAAATACCTTAATCACTGTCTGCTGTGACTTTGTTTTTAACCAGGTATTACTTTTCTCCATTTTTTGCAGGAAAGGACTCCAGGCTTAACTTTTTTCTGGGGGTAGTCCAAATACAACTGAGTCATAGAAGAGGATGATTAGGCTTAGAAGTAGTAAAATAGACCATAACTACCTTTTAGAATAAAAAAGGGAGAGCAAGAGAGCCAAAAAACAGAGGAAAACACTGAGCTGCTCTGCTCTAATACAAAGCTGATTATTTGGATGAAGCTGGAGTACAGTTAATTTTTACAGTTAATTTTCATTATTAATGAAAAATATTAAGTAAATTAGAAGGTAAATAATATTTATTGTGTAAGATAATAGATTGTTTTATGTATTTATGGAAATCTGTTACCGAATATACTTAAGAACATAAAAATTACGTTTTATTTAAAATGTTCCCTAAAGCAGACTTTCCTAGAAGAAAGCCAGCTTTAGCTAAGTGATCTGCATTTGTGTCTTCTGGCCAAGGCAAAAAAAAAATATATGATAGTCTTGTTGTAGGTTGTCCTGCCCTATAGAATCTCTTGTTGTTTGGTCCAATCCAGGATCGAGTTTCTAAATCAACTGTGTCTAACTCTCTTCTTTTCACTGCTTCATTCTCCTCTAGCCTTCTCAGTTTCTCTTTTCCACCTTTTCCCTCTAGTCTCTTTTACAAATACAAACTCATTATCCAGGATACCTATGATGGTGCTGTATGCATCAAGAAATGGCTGTGTCCTTAATAGAAATAGCCTGAAGTCATCTTGTTCTCACATCTTCACTCAGTATTGGCCCCCGACTAGTGTCTCTGTTAAAGAACCTGAACACAATCAGTGAAGTTCTCATATAGAGAAGCATGTTTTAAGGAAATTTATAAATGTTTTGAGTTTTAATTTTTTATTTTAATATTTCATTTCAATTTCCATATATTTTTCCCTAATCCTGGCGCACACACACACACACACTCACTCACACTCACACTTACACTCATACAGCCTTAGGGATTCATTTTTGAAATTTTTAGCTACATAGAAATAGTCTTTATAAATATCCTTAACAACACAGGTAAATGACCAACACTACTAAAGAATGAGAATATTTTGCAAAGAGGCACATTCTATGCTTAATTTTAATATTTTAAAATTTATGCCTTTTCATTGTTTTCTATATCATTGCTTTTGTCATATAAAAATTTATTATTAATTTTACCATCAGTGATAGTTAAGATTGTCAGATTTAGGGTCTAAAATGCAGGAAACAGTTAAATTTGAATTTTATCTACACAACAAGTGCTTTTTTGGATATGTATGTTCTTTATCTGGTAACCCCAGTAAAAACTGAGGTGTTTCATTTTGCGATGATTGTTTCTAAGACTTGGCATGTTGAGGAGTACTGACCATGTAACCAGGATTTTTAGTCTGTGAGTATCTCAATATTTTAAGGATTTAGACTCAAATATGTAAAGGGTTCATTCTGTGCTTGAAAGAAGTTTCTAGGCATTACTAATTATACATGTAGATCCATGTTGCTTTGACACTAATGTAACACATCTTCAGGGAAATAGCTGACTTCCCCGGTCTGTACTATGCTTCAATTACACTCCCTTATGCTACTCCCTTCATGGGTTTAATTACTATGGTAAATATATGGCTAAGGTAGTGATTACTTACAGCAAAGCTGTATCAGTGCTATATGCTTCATGAAGGTCAGGAATTTTCTGTTTTGTTTTATGATATACTTGATGTTTATCACTATACCTGACATATAGTAGATGACCAAAACATGTAGAAACTACAACAGAAGATCCCAGTTTTCAATAGCAACACATTAATTTAAAAACTTTAAAATTAATATATTGACAAATATGAAAGACATATATAAAGAAAACATGAAAACACTTTTGAAAGGCACAGAAAAGTTATAAACAAATGGAAAGTCATGCCATATTCTTAGATAAAGAACCTCAATACCAGCAAAGATATCAACACATGCTTAACTGATCTATAGATTTAATATGTTCCTGAAACTTGACAAAGTGATTCTAATGTTCAAATAAAAACAAAACAAAATTCTAGGAAAAATGTAAAAAGTAAATAGGAATAAGGGTGGATTATACCTCCCAGATAATACAATATATTACTAAAACATCGATAATAAAACTGTGATACTAGCATATGAGCAAGCAAAGAAAGCAATCAAATAGATGATACAATCTAAGCTGCATCTTAAATTAATGACAAAGGATGAAATTTTTATTAAATGATGTTTTGGCATCAGGGTATCCATGTGGGAAAAAATAAATTTCAAATCATACCTCACATCATACACTGTGTAAACTCCAAAGGGGATCATCAATTTAAATGTAAACTTGAAACTGTAAATGTAATAGAAGAAAGTGTAGCAGAACATACATAATCTTGACCTTTATGACTCTGACAAGATTGAGAATTAAATTATATAAGGGAAAAAATAGGTTTCTTACTGGCAAACATAAAACAGCTACTAATATGAAGTAAAAAGAAAATCAACAATATAGGAAAAAATACAATTCTTACCATGGAAGAAAATATGACATATCAAGTTCTTAGAAATCATCAAGAAAAACACCAAACAATCCAATAGAAGATAGGTACTGTTACAGGCAAGTCTGTGGGGGAAACATTACTCTTACATCTCTTAATATGAGTGTCAATTGGAAAACTTATGGAAAGTAATTCAGCAATAGCTAAGAAATTTATACTTGCATAAATTATTTTAAAGATACAAAAAATAGCTATGGACATTGATTTGATGATTTAATTTCCATTTAAAAGGGACTAGGTAAATAAATTAAGATGCTCTACAGAATGGAATACTACTGAACTGTGAAAAATGATATAAATCTTTTATGTACTACTGAAGGAAGAACTTCAAAGTACATGTGTGAAAAGAAAAATGAGGTGTTAAACTACCTGCACAAGCAAAACAATGTTTTATGATTGTGTGTATATATATATATATATATATATTCATTCATGAATAAAATTTAAATATATACTCAATATGCATAAAGATACAAAAGATATATAAAAAATTTCCTGAGTAATTCCTTTTTGAATGAGCTAAGGGTAGTAAGAGGAAATTAGGTGAATTGGGGTAGGGATAGATGGGAAAATTTTTATTGTAAGATTATTATTTATTTTATTTTGAAAGATGTTAGGGCAATACATACACAACAAATTAGGTAAATAACATGATTTTAAAAAGAAGACAATTACATCATCCAGAAATACAATAACAACTGTTGATTCTATGAAATTAATTGGCATAGACTGAATAAAAGTATACTTAAAGAATGTCAAGGCTAATGTCATAATATTTTATGTTCTTTTTAATTTAAGTTGTCTTAAATCAGTTTTGGAAATGAAAGAAGATGCAGATGAATAAACAAACATGTACAGCCAGTTCTCCATGCCCAGCTTCCGCCTCTCAATTAAGGGAGCCAAGAGCCTGCAGGGGAGTGGGGATTGCCCGAGGTGAGTCCCGGTGCCCCGGGGGGGGGGAGTTGGAGACCTACGCTCCCGGTGTATGAGTTTCTGGGAGCTACCAGGGACACTGGACTGGGCCCAGCAGATTTCAGGGTCTCAGTCAACCACGCCCAGCGGCCTTCTTTCAGTTCAGGAGGCAGAGATTGAGCACGAGGACTCTGGGCTCCATTGGGCTGGCCTGGGGAGAGCTTAAGACCAGCATTGCCAGCGGTTGAGTTCATATCCACTCCCCTAGGACAGGAGATTGTGCCCTGGGGGTTCCACTGGCCCCATAAGATCATCAACACATATTTCAAAAACCTCTACTCTCATAGATTTGATAACACAGAACAAATAGACAGATTCCTAGACACATATGAACTACCAAAGCTGGATCAGGATGTTAAACTGCTGAATAACCCAATTTCTATTAATGAAATTGAAAATGTAATTAAGTCCTTGCCAACAAAGAAGAGTCTAGGCGCAGATGGACTCACTGAGGAATTCTACAAGAAATACAAAGAAGACTTAATTCTGACACTCCTCAAACTCTTCTATGAAATTGAAAGGGAAGGAATTCTTTCTAACTCATTCCTAGAAGCAAATATTACTCTAGTACAAAAACCTGAGAAAGACCCAACTAAAAAGAGAACTATAGGCCAATCTCCCTAATGAACATAGATGCAAAAATTCTCAATAAATTATTGGCATACAGGATGCAGCAAATCATCAAGAAGATTAAACACCATGACCAAGTGGGATTCATCCCAGGAATGCAGGGATGGTTCAACATACATAAATCAATAAATGTAATGTACCATATCAATAGAGCCAAAACTAAGAACCACATGATCATCTCTATAGATGCAGAAAAAGCTTTTGATAAGGTCCAACACTCATTCATGATAAGAACCTTACAGAGAATCGGAATAGATGGTCTTTACCTCAGTATAATAAAGGCCATCTATGACAAGCCAACAGCCAGTATCGTATTAAATGGCCAAAACTGAAAGCCTTTACCTCAAAATCAGGCACAAGACAAGGATGTCCCCTATCACCGCTCCTATTCAACATAGTACTGGAAATACTAGTGAGAGCAATTAGACAAGAGAGACAAATAAAAGGAGTAAAGATAGGAAAAGAGAAAGTAAAATTATCACTATTTGCAGATGACATGATACTTTACATAGAAGACCCCCAAAACTCTATTGAAAAACTCCTAGATATAATAAATGAATTCAGCAATGTAGCTGTATACAAAGTCAATACTCAAAAATCAATAACATTCCTATACACTAACAAACAAATACTGAGAGAGAAATAAGATAAGCCACACCATTCACACTAGTATCAAAAAAAATGAAATACTTAGGAATTAATCTCACAAAAGAAGTAAAAGAGCTATACAAGGAAAATTATAATACCCTGAAAAAGGAAATCAAAGAGGACCTCAGAAAATGGAAAGACATACCCTGTTCATGGATAGGAAGAACAAACATTGTAAAAATGGCCATTCTCCCAAAGTTACTGTACAGATTCAATGCAATCCCAATCAAAATACCACTAACATACCTCATAGATCTAGAGAAATCACTCCTAAAATTCATCTGGGACCAGAAGAGACCTAGAATAGCAAAGGCAATTCTAAGCAACAAAGGCAAGGCAGGAGGCATCACAATCCTTGACTTGAAGTTATACTACAAAGCTACTGTAATAAAATCAACATGGTACTGGAATAAAAACAGACCTGAAGATCAATGGAATAGATTGGAAGATACAACCACAACCACAAACTCACTCAACCACCTTGTCTTTGATAAATGGGCCAAACATGTTCGCTGGAAGAACGACAGTCTCTTTAACAAATGGTGCTGGAAAAATTGGCTATCCATATGCAGAAGACTAAAACTAGACCCATGCCTATCACCATACACTAAACTAAAATCTAAATGGATCAAAGATCTAAATATTAAAACAGAAACACTAAATCTGTTGGAAGACAAAGTAGGTAAACATCTCAAAGATATAGGGGTAGGTAGAGAATTCATGAACAAGAATCAAACTGTATGGGAAATACTTCCCAGAATCAGTAACTGGAACCATATCTTATTAAAGAGTTTCTGCATGTTGAAAGAGATTTCCAGGAGAGTGAAAAGAAAACCCACAAATTGGGAAAAAATCTTAATGGACTGTCCCTCAGGCAAAGGACTTCTGTCTAGAATTTATGAAGAGTTAAAAAAAAATCAGACCCTTGAAATTCAAAGATCCAATCTAAAAATGGGCATCTGAAATGAATACACAGTTCTCAGATGAAGAAATATGAATGGCAAATAAATACATGAAAAAATGTTCCTCATCATTAGTCATGAGAGAAGTGCAAATTAAAACCACACTGAGATTCCATCTCACCCCAGAAAGAATGGACAGAATTAAAAAAAACTACCAACAACAAATGCTGGAGAGGCTGTGGGGAAAAAGGAACACTTCTGCACTGTTGGTGGGAGTGTAGACTGGTGCAACCACTGTGGAGGTCAGTCTGGAGATTCCTCAAAACGCTGGATTTGGAAGCCCCATTTGACTCAGCTATTCTACTTCTGGGCATATTCCCAGAAGAACTGAAAACATCCTACCACAGTGATATATGTGCACCCATGTTTGTAGCAGCACAATTTGTAATAGCCAGATCTTGGAAACAACCTAAGTGCCCATCAACTGAGGAATGGATAAAAAAGTTGTGGCATTTTTCTACAATGGAGTACTACTCAGCTATAAAGAATGATCACATTGAGATATTTATAAATAAATGGACATGACTTGATACCATACTCATAAGTGAAATAAACCAAACTCACATGTGTAAATACCATATAGTCTCCCTAGTATGAGAGTTGGTAAGGGTACATAAGATTTTATGATAATCATGATTTTCCATTTCATTGCTTTGAAGCCTTTCAGTGTTTTCATTCATCATTTGGAATGGTTTTATTATGTTTTGTTTGACTTTATTATGCGTGATGGTATGAACAGCTGTTTTGTAGAAAACAAAACATTGTGGCAGCCATTGCTGATTTAATATCATGTTGCTTTGAAGTCCTACCATGCTTCTATTCTTCTATTACCATTGGTTCTATCATGTTGTGTCTTATTGGGATTTTAATATATGTGATAGTATAAACAAATCTTTTTATTCAAAATAGATATTATAGTAGCCATTGATCATTCTCTGTTATTCGGTTCAGAATGTCCAGTTGTCTTATTGTAAAGTGCTATGTTGCTTATGTTGTTCTGTTCTGATCTGCTTTGTTCTGCCCTCTTTTGTTTTATTCTCGTTAAAATAAAAAAAAACCATGTACAGTTATGCTAATGTTTTTTGGTTAGTATTATTTATCTAGTGATACCACTGATTTCTTTAAATTAGGAATGGGGTATTTCCTCACAATTATGCAGAGACTTACAACAGGTTTACTTAGTACTCTTTCTTAGGAGATGTTCTCTAGGGTTTTGCTCTACTGAAACAATGATTAAAGGCATTCTGGCATTGCACAGATCAAGAGAAAATATCTTAAATCCAAATATGGTAAAACTTCATAAAGTTCTCTGCAAACACTAAGCTACTTCAGGGGGACAACAAGTACACTCTCTCTCCTGCTGGGCAGTGCCAACATTGGTTTCTGGCATTGAGAGGTGACAGGAACATCAGAGTCAGAAATCACCCTTATGTTGAGTGTAAAGTTTATTACTGCAATTGTATCTTGTCATTCTTAACAACAAAAGAGCCAGGGAGCATAAAACAGAATTCTTTCCTTAGACATGATAGGAAAGTCACTCTTTACAAGATCATCCACTGTATATGTTTTAAACCCAAACAGAACAATTTCCTTGATCTTCTGTTTATAATAGAGGTCTGATGAAATCCACATGGCTTGCATTCAGCTGAAATGATGCTGATTGACAGGGGAAAGGACTTTAATAACTGCCAAGAGGTAAGACTTCATTGTGGAGTAAGGAAGTTTACTCTCAAATTATGAAGCTGAAATGGAAATTTTAAATTTCTTAACTCCATATGAAAATCATTCTCCACTCCTGCATTTCTTTGACATTAATGGCTGAATTATTTTTCCACTCTCACCTTGCCAGGAAAGTCTGCCAGAGCTATCTTTATGCTCATCATTTCTTGGATGGACTATTAGGAAGTGCTGAATTGGGTGCAGAGACAAGGAACAGGATGGGAAGGGAATGTATCCCCAAATGAGGAGAACAGATTATAGAGGCTTCACTAAGCTGCTTTAGGTCTTCAGTCTTAGAGTCTCTTAGGGTTATCCACATGTCTTTACTCTTTCATAGCTATGGTAACCATTTCTAGGAGATGATTTAAACTAATATTGCTACCTTGAAATATTTTCAGTCAGCCCTTTTTTTAAACAACAAAATCCGTGTTCTCAGTGGTTCTGTTCCTTTTAACTCTAAAAGGAGTTTATTTAATTAGGTATATGCATCTCTATTCACTGTGTAAATTTTAGGTGCATATTTTGGTCTTTAGTACCCTGAAATGAATAGATACTGATAGCTTTTATTTTCTGAAACAATTATTCACATGTATTTGCACATTTACCAGTTATTTATGAATATTTGCTTTCCTCTGTCAAAAACATACACACATGCACACGCAACACCCACACACAAATAGAAGCCTTGTCTTTCTTAGTCATCTCAGAATTCCTCGTACCTAACAAAAGCCTAGCACATGAGAAGTTTTTGATAAACATTATTGAAAGATAGATTTGGGTTTCAATCCTAGTTCTATCACATAGAATTTCCTGACCTTGGCAATATTAATTAACCTAAGCCCAGCTTCTTCATCTATTACAACACTTGCAGCTTTCTTTGAGCAATTTTGTTGCATTTAAATTATACTTAGTGAAATGCCTCGCACATAGTAAACATTTGTAAAGTATTTACTGTTAGTGGTTGTTAGCTCTTTGCCAATGTTCTCTCAGAGAAGTTTGTAACTGAACAATGATTTCAACTCTGACACATGTGATTGGTTTTCTTGGTGAAGAATTTAGACTCTTTTTGAATTCTAGAGGGTCCCATACTTAAAATATTTCTGCTTATAAAATATTTTTTCTCAGGCATAGGATCCTTCTAATGCTGGGGAGGAGCAGTGGATCCCAGTCCCCAGTTGGCCAAGCTCTCACCGGGGGCCACAAAGGGTACTCTAAAATATATTGTGATAGTCCCTAATATTCTATAAGTTTGGTGTGTTAAATGCTTTTGACTCATGAAATTTTCAACCTAAGATAGGTTTTAAGGATTTGACCACAGAATAATTTGATGAACATATATATACCCAAATTCATCTGTCTCTTTCAATAGCAATGTTCCCAACTACTTACTTGTCTTTCCAGCAATTCAAAATATTGATCTGGATGTGGTGGTGCATGCCTGTAATCCTAGAACTTGGGAGGCTGAGACAGGGGAATGGCTGCAAGTTTGAGGCCAGCCTGGGCTACATAGTGAGATCCTGTCTCAAAAAGAAAAACAATAACAGAAACAACAACAAAACAAAAACAAAAGCAAAATAAAACAATTCAAAATATTGATCTGTGAGATCTGATAATTTAAAGTTAATGAAAATGTTATTTTTAAACATTGATAGATTAATTTGCCACAAGATGTTAAATTTGCCATTAGACATTTGTAAACTTTGGTTAATAGTAAGTCATAGTAGTTGAGCAATAAAAATATCTCTTTAAATTTACTACCTTGATCCATAAAATAGGCACTAAAGAATATTGCAAAATAAGAAAATTTAGAAAAAACAGTTTTAACATGTGAGTTGATTGCTGAAAAACTGTGGTAACAGAGTTTTAAAAAATAAAGACAAGTGAACAGACACTACAAAAATATATTTGATACTAGGATTACAGATGTGATGTGGAGATTGATTCATGGTATGATGCTAGGATTAAGGGTGTCCATTCTGGGTATAAGTTCTATACACCCAAAGTGCAGGCATCTGAATGGAAGGGACAGAAAGAAATTGTCACTTGTTGCTTCTTTGCCTTGTCATTGTTTGTTCCTTGCTGCTTGTTGCTTTTGCTGCCTCCTACCTTCTGCCTTCCATACCGTGAACTGTTTTTTTATCCTCTCCCATGCATCTCTGCCATGCTAGCCTGCCTTGATGCTACCCAATATTTTTATTAAAACCTCTGGAAAGTGTGAGACAAAATAAACCTTTCTTCCTTTGATTTTGGGTGCTGGCTAATATATGATGATATTTATGTGATTATTTAAATAAATTTTTGACAAGGTAGTCAAAAATAGTAACTGCATTTGCTATTCATTCTTAGTTTAAATGCAAAAAATGTTGAAAATATAGGATAGGCCCTTTGTCCGCAGGGAACATCACAGGGACAGGCGGCTGAGGGCCTGAGCTGCCTGGGACTGCTGGGCCTGCCCTGTGCTTGCAAGGAACATCCCAGAGACTGGTTGTGGAGGGACTGAGGTGCCTGTAACTGCCGCTACTGGGTCCCCCCTCCTCCAGGAACATCGAGGGACTGAGACCACATCTGCTGGACCCACCCTCCCACCGGGAATATTGGACTACAGTGGACTACCATGCTGGCTCGATGACAGACTCAGGAACCCCTCACCCAAACAGAAGACCTCATCAAGCTTCAGTCAGTGTGGTGAGTTTGACCCATAAAATAGAGGTCTGCAGTGGGTAAATAGGGATGGAAGTGAAATTCTCTCCAAGTATAAGACCTTGGCTAACCTGACAAGAGAGTGGGTAACCCTCTCACCCTACACAGAGAACATCAGACAGGTTGAGGAGGGTGGCAATATCGCCCTTTCCCAATTTAGAGGAAATTAAAAGAATGTACGAGACCCCAGTGACACATTAGGGCCTCAGCTGACACAAACACTATAGCCAGGGAGACCTGGTGACCTGCCACAACCTGAAGATATAACAACAGCAGGAACTAAGAGTTGCCCTATATCAATACTTCTGGGCTAGTTAGCCCAGAAAGAATGTAGGACTCACCCAACAGACACAGTAGGAGGAGTTCAGGAGCCTGGATCTCCTCTTCATTGTGGTACCCAGCAATTTGGCAAACATCAACCACACAGTAGAACCCTGAAACTCACACTACAGAAAGTTGTGACTGTTGGAATAGAAAGACCAGAAATTTACCCAAATGGTGAAAATGACTAAACAAAAAGGCAAAATGCAATCCCGAACATCTAGTCCATCAGAGGCAAGTGCAGCCGATAATGAAATAGAGGACCCTAAAATTCATACACCAGAAATCTCTGAAAAGATAGCAAATGAAGTAAAGAAACAAATCCATGAGGCTATAGAGGAACTCAAATTAGAAATAATGTTTTATATAAAGACAAAAATAATAGCCTTAATAAATGAGCTGCTCAGCATAGCTAGAGAAGAAATAGATAAGAAACTACAGGAGCATGGGAAATTGATTGAAACTTTGAATGAACAATGCAGAAAATAAGCAGAATCTATGAAACAAATTGAAAGGGATATTCAAGAAGCAAAAAATTGTATTGAAAGCCTGCAAAGCCATTTAAATGAGGCTGAGGATAGAATCTCAGACCTTGAGGACAGGATTGCAGATACCGATCTTAAAAGGGTAGAACTTACAAAAACCACAAAGCAGCATGAAATGATGATCCAACAGCTACAAGATGATGTCAGGAGAAACAATGTTAGAGTAATAGGCATTAGCGAGGAGACAGGAGACAATGCAGAGGATATAGCTAATCTATTCAAAGAACTAACGGCAGAAAATTTCCCAAACATGGGGGAAAAATCGGATATACAAATAAGTGAGGCATATAGAATGCCACACAGCCATAACCAACATAAACCTACACCCAGACATATAATAGTTAAGATCTCAGACATACAGCATAAAAACAGAATGCTGAAGGCTGTTAGAGAAAAGACACACCTTACCTACCAAGGAAAGCCTATTAGAATTACAGCAGACTTCTCAGCACAAACCTTCATGTTAATACAAGCTTGGAGTGAAGTATTTCAAGCCCTAAAAGGAAACAACTTTCAATCCAGACTGACGTACCCAGCAAAACCGTCTTTCAAATTTAATGGAGAAACAAAATACTTCCATGACAAAGAATAACTAAAGAAATTCATGTCCACCAAACCAACCTTAGAAAGAATGCTGAAGGACATATTAGGTAGAGACAAAAATGACCCCAATCTCCAGAACAACAGAAAGAAATCACCAGGCTAAATAAAAAGTAAACAAGGGAGAAAAGCAGGAAACTAACAACAGTATCACACCATGGCAAAGTCAAGGCAATACATATCATTGATATCCATAAATATAAAAGGGTTCAATTCAAATATCAAAAGAAACACGTTGACAGAATGGATCAAGAAACAGGATCCCACAATATGCTGTATACAAGAAACTCATCTGACTCAAAAAGAAACTCATAGATTAAAAGTCAAAGGATGGAAAACAGTATTCCATGCAATAGGAACCCAGAAAAAAACCAGAGATAACTATTCTATTTGCAGACATTATGAACTTCAAACCTAAAATGAATAAAAGAGACAAATGCTCATAAGTGGAAAATACAAGAGGAAGAACTAACAATTATAAATATATATGCACAAACACAGGGACACCCAACTATATAAGACAGATACTAAAGGACATGAAAAACCAAATACACAAGAACACAATTATTACATGTGACCTTAACAGCCCATTGTCACAAAGATATAGATCAACTAGACAAAAAATCAGCAAAGAAATAATAGAACTGAATCATAACTGCGAGCAATTGGACTTAGTAGATGTTTACAGAGTGTTCCACCCAACCACATCAGAATACATGTTCTTCTCCACTGCCATTGGACATTCTCCAAAACAGACTATATATTATCCCATAAAACATTCTTAAGTAAATGCAAAGGTATTGAAATTATCCCATGAACACTATCTGACCATTGCACACTTAAATTGGAAATTAATGGCAAAAGAAATTTCAAAACTGGCATAAATACATAGAAATTAAATAATAACCTTTTGAACAACCAGTGGGCTACAGATGAAATTAAAGAAGAAATAAAGCAATACCTATAATTCAATGAAAATGTGGAAACAACCCACTGTTATCTGTGGGATGCAATGAAAGCAGTCTTAAGAGGGAAATATATAACAATAAATTGTCATATCAAGAAAAGAGAATGAGCACAAATAAACAATCTAATGCTTCATCTCAAGCTTCTAGAAAAAGAAGAGCAAGTTAAATCTAAAGCTCATAGAAGAGAGGAAATTGTAAAGATTAGAGCAGAGATCAATGCAATTGAAACTAAAAACAATACAAAGAATTAATGAATCAAAAAGCTGGTTTTTTGAGAGAATAAACAAAATTGACACACCTCTAGATAACCTTATAAATAAAAAGAATGAAAAAAACCCAAATTCATGCAGTAAGGTCCAAAAAAGGGGAAATTACTACAGATTCCATGGAAATTCAAAAGATCATGAACACCTACTTTGGAAATCTCTGCTCACAGAGAAAGGAAAACACAGAGGAAATGGTCAGATTTCTACAAAAATATGAACTACCAAAGCTTAACCAAGAGATATGGCAATTTCAAATAACCCAATATCAGCTATGAAATTGAAAACATAATAAAAAACTTACCAAAAAAGAAAAGCCCAGGTCCTGATGGATTCACAGCTGAATTCTATAAGAAATTTAGAGAAGACTTGATGTCAATACTCTTTAAACTCTTCAATGAAATTGAAAAGAAAGCAATCCTCCCTAATTCATTCCTGGAGGCAAGTATTACTCTCATCCCAAAACCAGAGAAAGACCCAAACAAAAAGGAGAGCTAAAGGCCAATCTCACTAATGAACATAGATGCAAAGATTCTCAATAAAATTTTAGCAAGTAGAATGCAGCAAATCATCTAGAATATTATACATCATGACCAAGTGAGGTTCATTCCAGGGATGCAGGGATGGTTTAACATATGCAAATCAATAAATGTAATACACCACATCAACAGAGCGAAAAACAAAAACCACACGGTTATCTCAATAGATGCAGAAAAAGCTTTTGATAAGATCCAACACATGTTCATGATAAAAACCTTTCAGAAACTCGGAATACACGGTGTCTACCTCAACCTTATAAAGGCCATCTATGACAAACCAACAGCCAATATTATGCTAAATGGACAAAAACTGAAAGCTTTCAATTTAAAATCAGGAACAAGACAAGGATGTCCACTATCACCACTCCTATTCAGTATAGTTCTGGAAACACTAGCCAGGGCAATCAAACAAGAGAAAGAAATAAAAGGAATAATGATAGGAAAGGAAGAAGTTAAATTATCACGATTTGCAGATGACAGGATACTCTATATAAAAGACCAAAAAAACTCCATTAAAAGACTACTAGAGGTAATAAGCAAATTCAGCAGTGTAGCTGGATACAAAGTCAGAGCTCAAAAATCAATAGCATTCCTGTATACAAACAAGAAATTCACCAAGAGAGAAATTATGGAAATATTGCCCTTCACAATAACATCTAAAAAAATGATATACTTAGGAATCAACCTAACTAAAAATGTAAAAGGCCTATATGCTGAAAATTATACTATGCTAATAAAGGAGATTGAAGAGGATATTAGAAAATGGAAAGATGTTCCATGCTCTTGGCTAGGAAGAACCAACATTGTGAAAAACCAACATTGTGAAAATGGCCATACTCCCAAAACTGTCATACAGATTTATTGCAATCTCAATCAAAATACCATTGGCATACCTCACAGATCTAGAGAAAACACTCCTAAAATTCATTTGGAAACAGAAGAAACCTAGAATAGCAAAGGCAATTCTGGGCAATAAAGGCAAGGCAGGAAGCATCTTAATTCCTGACTTGAAACTGTACTACAAAGCCATGCTGATAAAATCAGCATGGTACTGGCAAAGAAATAGATTTAAGGATTAATGGAACAGATTAGAAGATGAAAGTATAGGTATAAAGACACTCAGCCACCTGATATTTGACAAAGGGGCTAAACATGTTCATTGGAAGGATAGCCTCTTTATAAATGGTGTTGAAAAAATTGGCTCTCCACATGCAGAAGACTGAAACTAGATCCATGCCTATCACCATGCACAAAACTAAAGTCTAAGTGGATCAAAGACCTAAACATTAAAATATAAACACTATATCTACTGGAAGATAAGTTAGGTAGACTTCTTGGAGACATAGGGGTAGGCAGAGAATTCATGAACAAAATGCAAACTGCGCAGGAAACGCTTCAGAGAATCAACAACTGGGATCTCATATTATTGAAGTTTCTGCACTTCAAAAGAAATCACCATCAGAGTGAAAAGAGAACCCACAGAATGGGAAAAAATTCTAGCCAGCAACCCCTCAGACAAAGGACTTATATCAAGAACATATAAAGAATTGAAAAATATCAAGCCCCCCAAGTTCAAATACCCTTTCCAAAAATGGGCAGCTGAGATGAACACACAGTTCTCAAATGAAGATATGCAAATGGCAAATAAATACATGAAGAAATGTTCACCATCACTGGTCACTCGAGAAATGCAAATTAAAACAACATTGAGATATCATCTCACACAGGAAAGAATGGCTGCCATCAAGAAGTCATCTGATAACAAATGTTGGTGAGGCTGTGGGGGAAAAGGAACACTGCTCCACTGTTGGTGGGAGTGCAGACTGGTGCAACCAGTATGGAAATCAATATGGAGAATTCTCAGAAGACTAGGATTGGAAGCTCTATTCAACCCAGCTATTCCCCTCCTGGGCATTTTCCCAGAAGAACTGAAAAGTTCATATCACAGTGATATATGTACACACATGTTTATAGCAGCACAATTTGTAATAGCTAAATCTTGGAAACAACCAAGATGACCATCAACTGAAGAGTGGATGAAAAAGATGTGGTATTTTTACATAATGGGATATTGCTCAGCTATAAAAAAAGATGATCTTGAAGCCTTCATAGGGAAATGGAGACAACTTGATACTATCCTCATTAGTGAAATAAATAAGAATCATATTTATAAATATCACATTGTGTCTGTGGTATAAAAAATAGTAAGAACTGTAGAAGTAATAAAACCCAAAATGCATAATTTCTACTGCAAAAAAGAGAGGAAAAGAAAGTGCTCTAAAGGAGATAACCACATGTACGTTTAAGTGTATAAGGTAGATGACCATATTACTGTTTTGTTAGATTGTTGACCACAACTGTTAACAGTCTCACTGTTTGAATATCTACTTTGTGTGCTTTAATTATGTAACTTGAACAACTATTTCCAATGATGACAGTATGTAACTTATCAAGTGGCAATTTCTTAGTGTTTTTGTTTTTGTTGTTGCTGTTCTTTTTTTTCCCCCCTTTGTAATTCTGTATTGTTGCTACCCTTTTTCTGTTTTGTTTGATTTTTTTCTCTTTAAATAAAATTTAAAAAAAAGAAAATATAGGATATGTCCTTGGTAAAGAATATTTACTTTAACCCAGCAGAAAATAGTTCTTTTCTTTCTTTCTTTCTTTCTTTCTTTCTTTCTTTCTTTCTTTCTTTCTTTCTTTCATTTTATTTTAAAGAGGATAAAACAGAATAAAACCAATCAAAACAAACCAGTGTAAGCAATACAGGACTTGAAAACATTACAAAATAACAAGAGTTACCATAATGTCTTTTGATGTCTTCAAAATAGCCATAGCTTGAGACATAGTAGAAATCAAACAGAATAGGTTAGAAACAATAAAAACAAAACAATGAATGCAATAAAAGATGTCAAAACAAGCTAATAGTAAATCCAAAATTGCTACCATAATATGTCTTGCTATCTTTGAAATAGCTATTCCTGCTATCAGATTTAACATAATCAAACAAAACAAAAGAAAATAAAACCCAACTCAACAAAACAATGAAAATGATATGGAACTTCAGAACAAGACCATACAATGGTGGCTACCCACAGAAGGAGACCCCTCTTAGATGCCACGCTGCATGCCACTATCCTCTGAACCTATGTTCAGACCACTGGCCCTAGACCTGCAATGTTAGTGTAACACCAAAGTACCACAGGCATCCAATTGCATTTCATATCCATAGCTATCATCACAGCCTGTTTTTCTCTAGATAAGCCAGTTGCTTATGTGGAGGTGGGGTAGGGGAATGATTAGTACTTCTTGTTTGCCAGCCTGTGCACTGGAAGGGGCTGTGGTCTGGCTACTCCCGGACTGGCGGGAGCCTGCACATGGCACTGGTTCTCAGACTGAGCTCCCTTGCTGGTGTGGCCTTGTTCTCTCTCCCCTCAGTGTGCAAAAGGTGCTGACTCACAGGAAGAGGCTTGGGTCTGCCTGTTTCTGGTCCAGTGGTGGCCTGCACATGGTGCTGGTTCCCAGATTCAATAGTACCATATTTAATGATAGGATTCTAGAGCCATTCTGCTTACCATAAGTAATATGATGTCCACAATTAATATTATCATTACTTACCATTTTCCTAAACATCTGACGATTATATAATATGAAAATAAAATGAGACTATTGTGACCAGAAAAGTGATTACATCTTTACTTCAGACTTCAAGATTAAATGTTTTGCAAAAACAAAAATTAATAAAAAATTTCAAGAAATAAGTATATTAGATTAAAAAATCACACATAAAATACATAAAAATGACTAATATTTCTTTTATTTCAAAGACATTATGAAACATTAAATATATGACATTTTAAATAGCACCAACAGAAAATGTGTAGGGGAATATATGCATCTATTAAATAATTTCTAATTCCTTGGAATTTTATCTGAATAAATTATTTGAGAATTGACTTCACATTGGTTTTCTTCAGAGAAAATGTGCATTTATTCTTCCAATCAACTGGATATATTGCCATTTTAGAATCACTTTATTTTTTTATTTAAAAAATTTTTTTGGTTACTGGGGATTAAACTCATGACCTTGTGCTTACCAGGCAGGTGCTTATGCTACTAAGCTAAACCACTGGCCGCTAGAATCACTTTAAACTAAATTCTGTGTATAAGTTTCCTCATAACATTAAGGAGAGTGAATTCAGGCTGTAATATATGTAAGGCAAGATTATTGTTATAAATTTTCAAGTATTTTTTTTCCCTGCTCTATTCCAGCAATGATACCTGAGACAGTTACATTGGTTCTCTCTTAAGAAACAGAATGTTGTATTTATTCATAACACAGAATACCATAGATGGTACGGTTCAGTGGTGGTGAACCTATGGCATGACAGTTATTTGTCTTTAAGACAAAATATTGGGTTGGTTTTTCTTTTTTCTTCTTGGTACCAGGGGTTCAAACTCACAACCTCACACTTGCCAGGCAGGCGCTTACACCGCTGAGCTACATCCCTATCCCCTGGGTTAGTTTTTCTAAACTAAAGCTCCAAATTCAGGTTTAATTGCAACATTGGCACTTTGCAATAATATGTAAGTTTGGGGTTGCAGTTTGGGCTTTCATCTCTAAAAGCTTCGCCATTACTGGTCTAGCTGATTAGGACTTCAGCTACACACACTGTGGGTGGATGCTGGTGTTTCTTTTCTTAACTTGGTAGTCTTTGAAAACCAAATCTCTAGTTAATCTTGAGTCAGTCTGCAGAATGCAAGTTATTCTTAGTTCTTGGCTAATGACTCTGAGTTCTCTCTTTCCCCTAGTCACTAAAGTCTCAAAATATCTTGGTAGGTTATAGATACACTTTAAAAGATGCTTTAAATCTTACTCCACATTTTAAGTTATTGTTAGCAGAAAGGTCTGTCAGGATCTCTTATCAGCTATACACAAATAAATTCCAGAATGTGCTTTTGAGAAATGATGCTTCCTAGTATCTTAAATCTTCTGGAGACTTGTACAATTCTTGGCACATCTGTGGATTTTGTTCATGAATTTTTTTTTGCTCTGTTTTGTTGTTTCTGATTTGTTATATCAGTTACCATATGTGAAGTTAAACAATTTCAGGGGAATTTGAACGGATGCCCTATTTTAGTTTTGTTGAAGTCTGTGGGAATATAATAGTATACCAAAATACGGTATTAGTGTTACGGAAATGTGCGAGGAAAAATTAGCTTGGGAATGTATAAGATGAACCTCAAATATCTTACAGTGCCAAAAAGTAAAGAAGTGCTCAGAAGAGAAAAATCCATGATGAAGAGGGTAGGTCAAAAGGACAGGGGAAACTATTGAAAATGCTCCCAATGGCCAAAGCTGAAACAATTTGAGCAATGTAATTAATAAAGCAGTATTGGATCATAACCTAATGTATAGAATAAATATCCACATACTCATAGTGACATAAGGAAATGATTCACTAGTGCATAAATTGGATATATACATTTATATAGACCCTCTTTCTTCAAGGACAAGCTACAGGATTCCTGATTCCTTAAATGTGACCTTTACATAGCAGCTTCTTTCTAAAGGGGACAATATTTGAAGTGGGAGTGAGGATAATTTTATATTGAAAAAAATTGATAACCAGCACCTTAGCCAAGTGATCAATATTAACATTAACAGTACACATACCCCGATACATGTATTGAGAATGATACTGTAACTCTGAGACCTTTCTCCTCAAAACCTATAATCCTAGTAAGAGTATGAAAATTTTTTTTAAAAAATAGAGGGTTTTTTTACATTGTGTTTTTGTTAATTCCTCAAAATTATCAATTTTTTCAAAACTAAAATTTTTTACATTGTGTTTTTGTTAATTCCTCAAAACTATCAAAGTTTTCAAAACTAAAATTTTTTACATTGTGTTTTTGTTAATTCCTCAAAACTATCAATGTTTTCAAAACTAAAAATGTGAGAAACTGTCACAACTAAGAGTGGCATAAGGACACATGATGACAAAATATAATGTGATATCCTGGATAGGTTTGTTGAATAAGAATGGGATATTAGGTAAAGATTAAATAAATATGAATAAAATCTTGACTTTAATAATGATATATCAATATTGGCTCATTATGACAGATACACCATTCTAATGTAAGATGTTGATAATTGTGACCCTGGATGTTTGGTATATGTGAATTCTCTGCATTACCTTTACAATATTTCTTTAAAACTATACTGGAATAAAATGTTTATTATAAAAAAAAGCAGGGAAAAATAAATAGCTTGAGAACCACGAGTTGTAATTTTGGCTTTGTGGTTAACCAGACTTAGTGGTTTTCAATAAGTTACGTAAACTCATATTCTTTATTCTACAGAAAAATAGAACAATATTAGAACAGTATCCTACATGTGGAACAAAAAGTCAAAGCTCAAAGAAATTAATTAAAGACAGCACTTGGCCTTATTTTACTTGTGCTGGTGTCATCTGAACCAAATTGCACTGACGATGTGAACAGGTATGGTGCAGTAGGATGGGATTTGAGAAAAGAATCAGTATGTGGGGCTGATAGTAAAGCTACTGTTATGAATATTAAAAAACTAACTTCAACTGGGATGTAGCTCAGCAGAACAGTGCCTGCCTGGTAAGTATGAGGTAGTGAGTTCAATTCCTCATACCAACAACAACAACCACCACAATAACAAAACAAACCCTCAATAAAACAAAACTAACTTCAAGTGGTAACTTACTAAGTGCCATAGTTCTGGGCGCTGAGAACCCTGAGATCATGACACTTGCAGATTGAGTGTCTGTGTGGCCTCCCTTCTTAGTTCATAAGAGTGCCCAGAGGATGGGCTGGATGGAATACAGAGTCCATGCTTTGTACTCCTCCATTATATCCTAGAGAGTAAGGCTGGCAGGAAGACAGTGAGTTTGCAATCCGGGTCTCCTGCACTGTATCCTGGAAGGTGGGCTGGTTAGAAGAGTGTAAGATGGAAGGGAGCCCAAGACCCAGGATAACAGCGCAGGGCACAGATGCACACACACCTCTAGATGGTGAAGTAATCAGAGAGGCTAGTAACATGGAAGCACCTGAAGCAGCAGTGATGAGACAGCCATTGAACTCTGGAGAGCTCAACCAAGGGAAGACAAGTCCCAGCCCCCACATCCAGAAGCCAAGATCAGCTTCATACGCTGGGATGTAACATAGACATTATCACAAAACTGTAAATGCCAGAAGAAAGTAGGTTCTTAGGATAGTTATAAAGAACGAACTATATCTGGAGGATGTCCCCAAGGAACAGAAATCTCCTTTTCTCCTTGAGCGAAGCCTCAATGCTAATAGTAGAGTTACATATCATGGGAGGGCGGCGAGCATCAACGTAGAAAACAAAATAAAAGAAAAAAGAGAAGGTGAAGAATGGCAAGATGAAGAGGTTGGGGAGAGTCCCAGACTCCCAGACCACCCAGGACAGGTCTGGAACTCAATGAGATGGATGAATTTAGAAGTCAAACATTGGACCTTTCCGTAATGATAACAATGGAAGTTAAAAAATGAGTGGAAAAGTATATAGAGAAAATGATCTCTCAGGCACAAAAAGAAATGATGCTTAAAATCAATGATATTAAGAGAAGACACAAATAAAATAATAGATGAGATTAGAAAAAGATGGAAACAAAAAATGTCCAGCATAGGAGAGAAATAGAATCCATGAAACAGGTGCAAAAAGAGATTAAAACCTCCATTGAAAGTATATACAATGGATTAGAAGAGGAAAGTGTAGAATTTTAAACAGAATTGCAGCTAGTGATCATGAAAAGAAAGATCTCCTAAAAATAGCAAGAGACCACGAGAATCAATCAAACAGCTACAAAGCAAAGAAGAATAACACAAGATTGATTGTGGTCAATGAGCAATGAAACATCAATGGACAGCACAGATGGCATAATAATCATAAATATATGTGAACTGAACATGGGTGCATCCAACTATATAAGATAGTTATTGGTATACATGGAAAATCAAATAAGCAATAACACAATTATAATGGGAGACCTCAATACCCCATTGTCGCTGAGACAGATCAACTAGGCAGAAAAGCAGAAAAGAAATATCGAGCCGAACCAAATCTAGACTTAGTAGGACCAAATAGATGAAACCAGATGGACTTAAGAGAAAGAAGCCATAACCCAAGGCCCCGTGCCAGTGGCCCATCATGGGCCCAGAGAAGAAGCTACACCCAAGGTCCCTCCACCATCGAGGGAGCATTGATGAACCACTGCCCATGCATTTCCACCACTCCAGGAACACAGATTGGAGGAACCCAGGTGCCTAGTGCAATCACCTACACCTAGGAACTGTCAACAAATGCAGGAAGCACCCTGGGTGTAACAATGGACTGATTCAGAGAAACGCTGGAAAAGGTCAAGATGAAGGAGCAAAATACAATCTCAGACCTTTTGCCCACACAGAACAAGTTTAGGAGACACAGACATCATATAAATTAGAAGTCACACACTCGATATTTCTGAAAAGGTAACAACTGAAGTAAAGAAGCAACTTAGTTCTTGTGTTTTGTTTGATTAATTTTATATACCTATAGCTGATGGTATGGGCAGCTATTTTGAAGGTAACAAGATTCTTTATGGTAGTCATTGTTGATTTTCTATTATCTTGTTTTAAAATCCTGTATCACTTTTATTGTTTTGTTTTGATTGGTTTTATTCTGTTTCATTTGACTTTATTATGTCTGATGCTATGGACAGCTATTTTGAAGATGACAAGAGGCACTGTGGTAGCCACTGTTGATTTCCTGTTATCTTGTTTTGAAGTTCTGTATCACTTTCATCATTTTGTTCTGATTGGTTTTATTCTGTTTGGCTTGATTTTATTATGTCTGATGATATGGGCAGCTATTTCGAAGATAACAAGAGGCACTATTGCAGCCATTGTTGATCTCCTATTATCTTGTTTTGAAGTTCTGTATCACTTTCATTGTTTTGTTTTGATTGGCTTTATTCTGTTTTATTTTGTTTGGTTTTATTCTTTAAAAGAGGAGTGCCTTCTCACTGTGTGATCACATGGTAGAAGGGCTCTCTTCTTGGTTTCTTTTAGAATGCGCCAATCCCATTCACAGTGATGGGTAGCCTGAGCTCCTCTCAATACTTCACATATACCATCACCTCAGGGATTAGAATTTCAGTGGATAATGTTTGGAGGCAAACAAACATTCAGGCTATAGCAGCTAGATTTGTACTTCCCATTTTGGAGGAAAAGAAAGCAGTACCAGAGAAGCTAAATGAATCGCACAATTTACTAAATGATAAAGATATTTTTTATGCAGCTCTTTTCAACAGTAAAATCTTTTCATATATTGACCACCACTGATTTCATGGTTCCCTTTTCCAAACACGCATATTGAAAACATAGACTCTACTTCAATTTAATTTCTCCATAAAATGATGAATTTGGAAAAGATAATTTCTATTATCCCATTTCATTTTAGTATTTTTGTCTATTCTGAGAAGTTATCATTGAATTGCTTTATATGAATTATATTTGCTTAGCACTTTGAAGCACTGAGGCAATTAAGCAAGCAGGAAAAATAATCAATTAAAGTGGCTGACAAATACTGCAATAAAAACTTTGGTAGAACTTAGGAGGTCTAAATGAGGCTCCTATCCCTTCAGTGGTGAACTGCAGATAAGAGAATGTTTCGTGAAATGCCCTCCTCACTTTTTCCCTAACTGCAGACAGGAAAACTAATATAGATAAAGAAAACAGGCTGCATTGTTTTGCTTTATGTGCAGATATTCCACCTTCTCTAATAGGGCCCAGTGGACATGGAGTTTTCATGGATAAGGCACTCTCTCTTGGAAGAACTGACTCTCAGGGGTTACAGAGAAAAGAAAGGAAGCTTTCTTTCCAAACTCTCCCCTACCTCGAAAGGATAGAAATCCTATCTGTTGGCTGAGGCAGAAGCACGGAAGGTCATAAATATTTCCTCAGTTTCTTAACACTGCCCATTTTTTTTCAAACCCCCACCCAAGCTCAGGAAAAATCATGTCCTGTAAAAAAGGAGGTCAGTAGTTTATGAGGTGACTCCTGAACTACATATGTATTTTTTTCTTCACTGATGCTGGTTCTGCTTCTCCTAATTCTGAGACAATGAGACGGACAATTCTTCTGTTCTTCCAAAGCCTTTTAAATAGATTACAAAAGGATTTTTAAGTTAATATCCTACAATATAGGTGCAAAATTCACCCTCTCTGGTACTTCTGCTTGCCAGTCATTCTGTCACAATACCAAACAGATCTCTTCAGGCATCTTCTACAAGCTCATACAATACAATGAAATATTATGTCTCCAAAATAATATTATTTTGTTATAAATCATCATCCTGAACTCCTCTCCCTCTAATTTTGTATTTTAAAAGTGTTTACTCCTACAGTTTTATATTTTGCTCAATATGAGATCACAGTTTTCCTTCGCTGCAAATGTTTACTTCCTTCACAGAAAATATTTGAAGTTATCACAGAGGGAGACCCTAACTTCATCATTTACCATCTCCGAACTCATTCTAATTTGACTTCTTTGTTAAATTAAAACCTCTCTATGTGGTCACTATTGACTTCCATATTATTAAATCCAAAGGACAATTTTCAACTCTCATCTCATATAATCTTCCAGAAAGCTGGAGTCAACTTTCTATTTGCAACATCCATATACCACGGAAATCAATTTTTAAGAAATTTGACATCTGTATACATTTGGTTTTCACATAAACCCCTCCTCTTTGTCACCTTGAAGAGAGGTTCATCTTTATCTGGAAATTCGGTGTAGAGTTCCAGGAGCTAAGGCTTCTATGCTCATTTCTCCTACTGTATAATCTTTTCCCAAGCAATATCATTTATGCCTGTGACTTGATTTCTGACTTTAAATAATGCAGCCATAAGTTGTAAATTTATTTCTCAAGAATAAACCTCTCATTAGAACTTCTGACTCATATACTGTTACTGCTTGCCTTATCTACTTACACATTGCCAAAGTTCCTCAAAGTTAAGATTGAATTTACGATCTTTCCCCAAGCTCCTTCTCTACAGTGTTCCCTGTCTCAGTGAATTACACCCATGCCCATCGGTTCAATTACTTAATTCAGAAACCAAAGATTAATCTCGGATACTTTCCACATTCTCACCTCAAGTCTGTAATCAATTCCTGTCTTGAAAATCTTTAATGTTTATCTATTTAACATCCTACTGCAAGCTTCTTACTTCTCTCATCTATACTATTTCAGCAGTCACTGGATTTGTCCTCCACCCTCTTTTCTTCTTGCATTTCAACCTTGTCAGGTTTTTGTAGTAAATTTTTTTCAGAAACAAATCTGATCCTATTACCTCATTGCTTAAGACGTTCTAGTGACTTTATAACAGTCTTAATCCCTAAAATACAGTATGTGCCATGGTTCCTGCAGCCCCACACAGCCTCTCCAGTTCCCCTCTTTAAGGTTCATCTCATGTCATGTCTCTTTTCATTTTACCTGCACTGGCTTGTTCACGTCCCTGGGATCTCAGGCTCTCTCTGTGGCAGTTTCTATCTGTCTTAAAAGCGTTCTCTCTCTCTCTCTCTCTCTCTCTCTCTTTCTCTCTCTCTCCCTCTCATTAAATTCTGTTATTCCTGCAAATGAAAGTTCATTGTGCTCCCTAAGGAGTACCTTCCCTGATGCTTGTTCTTTTGTCAAAACCTCTCACATCGTAAATGTTTTGTTCCTTTTGAACACTTATTCATGTGGGAAAGTATATATTTATTGGGTCATTATTTAGTTCAGGCCTGTCTCTTTGAGCTATAGGTTTGCTCAGGGAATCTAGAACAATTCCTGGTTTCTGATATGTGTTCAATAAATGCTTGTTGAGTGTATGGATGAATGGAGAAGTGTTCCATTCTGATACCTAGTTCTTCTGAAGTATGTGGCCTGGACTAGAATAGCTGGCCTTGGAATAACACACACCACTCCCTCAGCAACTCCAAAGGTGAATTAATATTATTTGTCATCTTCCAGTTTTGATTTTCACAGTTCCAAAACATTGATTCAACCTATGCGGAAGTAAACTCACAACCACACAATTTTAATGCCAATGTAACTCTTCCAGTAAAAGAATTTTCCAAACAAAAATAAAAGGAAGAAAAAAACAGACAAAAGAAATATTGCTGTCAGAGTTATGTGGATCCATAATCAGTTTGTTTTATTTCTCTGGAGTTTATAACCTGTAAAATGAAGTGCACTGGGGATAAATTTCCATAAATAAATAGTAAGTGTCCCTATTCACTCCCTACATAGGAAAGCAAACTCTATGTTTATGTGTAATTAATTCAAAATATGACGTTTGAGATAAACTTAAATTCCTATGAAATTATTATGTCATCCTTTGTTAGGTCTCAACACTGTCTTCTTATCCTTAAAACTCATTTGCATAATTTAATTTACTCAATTTTGTTTTGCCTTGTGTGTTCCTGGAGTATCGGTGAAATTTCTCTTCATTGATCACAAGTTCCAATTTTTCTTGTGGCCATTTGCACCTCTCTGAGCATCACTGAAAGGAAGGTCAGGCTTCTTCACATGTGTTATCTAATTTTCCCATGATCTCTCTTCCCCTCCAGGGTTCAGGAGTTCTTTTATTTGTGCCAAATTTGTCTGCTTTCACTGTCTTTTAGCTGTAATACATTTGGCTCAAGAATCCATTTTGTAAGTAATGGAGAGGCCCAGTTTTTGTCCAGTAGATTCTTCATTAGCTTGATTGTTACTCATTTTGAGTATCTTGCCCATAGTTAAGTGCCTACTGAGGACTGGTTCATCATTTGCCATGTTGTTGTTCCTTAATGTTTTGCTTTACATCTATCTGCAATTATTGGGAAAGCTGTTTCAAGAGAAATATCTTGTTTTCCTTCTTTCAAGTGTGTTCCACAGAGGTCTTAAAAAATAAACTGTTCTTCAGATCATTGTTTTTTACTACCACAGATAGGAAAGATACTCTTCGTATATCAGAATATCTACCTTTTTCTGACAAGTTGGATCTAGAATGTCCACCAGTTGCCTAATGAACAAACAGGAGGTCTTTTTGGAAGATTGTTAAATGAAGAGAGGGACACAGCTGACTTGCTATGGGGAGTTGGGGCCTGGTTGAGAGAGAAAGATAACAGGGGGTGTGACCTGGGAGGGCATAAACCCTTTCCTGCTCCTCACTTTTCTCTCTGCTTCCTGGCTGTCATGATATGTGTAGATTTCTCCTGCTATTCCCCTTGGCCATGCTCCCCTGTCTTAGAGTCAGCTGGCCATGCACTGTAACCATAAGTTTATCTCTCTTCTTTTAAATTCTGGGTGTCAGATATTGTGTCTTAGTGACAAGCAAAATGACCAAGACACTTTCCTTTAGTAACATACATCTCCAGATTTGCTTTAATGGGATCTGTGGTGAGAAACAAGAAGTTACAAAGATTGTCACAGATGCCTCTTATTCGTTTACTATATAAATAAATAACTTTATATCAGCTTGAGAATACACAGGGTGAGGTATTAAATACCCAGGAATCTGCTTAACAGGATAAATTTAAGAGCCACCAAGTGCCATGCATGGATGAAACAGCTGACAAGAACTATTTAAATTGCCTAAATACGGAATGCTGGTGCCCTATATTTGTCACGGATTTTAAGTGCCAGCATACCAAAACCAGCTGTGTCCACAGTATGGACTATCTCAATCTATGGTGTTGTAACCACTGTCTAGAAACCAGTCAGGCCCACAGTGCTACAGCTGATTACATTGAGTGTAAAAGTTTGACTTTCCTGTTGGAAATTTTGACCTCAAAATGTTGGTACCTGAACCTGTACCCCGTGGACTGCTTATGACAAGTCAATAGTATGTGCTGATAACATTATTTCCTTTGGGGTTTTGGCAGGTGGAAGATACATGTAGAAATTTCAGGGAGAAAAGAAAACTGAATTCAAATTGTATTAATTTTTGTATGAGTCCAATTATTGACCAAAGACTGGAAAATACGTGCTTTTTCCAAGATACATTTGGATACCCAGATTAGCTGGGGTATTTTTTCTTGAAAGTATGGAATAAACAAATACAAATCAAATGAGATAAAGCAAAGTCTATTTAGAGCTTGCTATAACAAAAGAGTTCTCTGCCATTGTGTATTTTTGGAGAGATGCAAATGCAGCAACGTGAAAAAGTGCTATAATGGGAAAAAGGAAGGTCTTAAGTGTGCTCTGATTGGCAGCCTTAGCAGGGAAAGCTTTAGGTGGGTTAACTTGAACTAAGGCATCCTATGTGACTGGTAGGGGTGTGTGCTTGACTTTCTCTAAATTGCAAGAAGGGGTGCAAATTAAGGAAACTGTCAGTTATTAGGCATATCCTGGCCATTTGGTGCCAATTATTACAAAGCATATTGTTTGGCTTTCTAGATTGTTCCTAGAGATAGCTATCTGACTTTCCATAGGTCTGATTTATAGCAGCAAACTGGCTGGTTATTACAGATAAATGTAACAGTTAAGAGTATCATCTTGGTTGGTTTGGGGGCCATCTAGGGAATTAATAAAGCACACTTGTGAGTGTGTCTGGGTGGGTCACGGAAGTCTGACCTTGAGTATTCTGTATGGTCCCTGATCTCTTCTTCACTGGCTGTGTTCCCCTGTTTTGCTTTCCAGCACCATAATCTAAGCATCTTTGCTCTCCTATGCCCTTCTGCCATGGTGTTTCTGCCTTGGTGTCAGCTGATGCCAAGCCAAATTAGCCTGCTCAACTTTTTGTCCCAGTGACATGACTAAAACACGGAAACTGATAGAAGGGGTTGGTTGCTGGTGAGGTTGCTGCAGGTTGAGGCTCAGAATTTTGTTTTTATATGTGATCTAGGACTTACTGGTTTGCATATTCAATCTCTTATGAGTTGGAGAAAGCCAGAAAAAAGTGAGGATATGCCCTTTATCTGCTATCTCATACATTCTGAAAAGATGTAACTTTTAAAGGCAAAGGTTAAATGTGAGGGAAAGGTCCCCTTGCCCTCTATGAAAATTCCCGTTGAGAATCTATTCCTTCAGTAATAAAGAAATATAATATATGAATATCAATGGAACTCAAATTAAGCAATGTGTATAACACAGAGAGGATTTCTATATGAAATAACTTTCTTCATGAAAAGTAGCTGGTGTTTGGATGAAAAGGTTACATAAACCATCGTGAGCCTAGCAAAAGGAGGAAGGGAGAGACCAAAATGCAGAGAGAGCCTGCGAGATGTGACTGGATCCATCAAAGCTGTGAACTACTCAGAGAGACCCAGGAAATGCTGCTGTTGATTTTGCCTTTGAAGTAGCCCATATTGGTTTAAATGTTAATACAACGAGTACAGTGAGGTACTAGCGAAGCCCTCTAGCTTTGCTAGTTGATTTGTGCTTCTGATCATTCTGTTGATGGGCTGGCTTTAGCAGAGTGTGCCCTGGTTAATATTTGCTGTGATTGATTTTATATTATGAACTTGGTTTCAATGGGCTGATGGCAAGGAAAATGAAAGGTATTTAAGAGACTAGCCAAAATATCTACATAGCACCTATGAAAAATGGAACTCCAAATGCCCTGATATCCATTCTAATTTGCCTGTTTTAACTGGTGTTAATTGCTTCCTGGCATTACTCCTTAAAATGAGCCTTTAAATTTCATATCCTGTTCACTTAGACATCCAGTGCTTTAACCCTTTTCATTGTATGGAAGTGGACGCATTTTCATTTGCCTTTCTGGGTTACCCTAAAGACAGTTCAATTAACCTCCAAGAAGTAAGCTTGACAATTTTGACTTTGTATCCAACCATTTTCTTCAGTTTCCTCCTTTATGGGCTCTTGGTGGTAAGACCAGAGATTTTCATGATTCATTTATTACTTAAATCAAATCAAGCAATGGGAGATTTGTGCAAGAATCTTTTGTAGTTTTATTATTTTTAGAACTAATTTTTCAAGTTTTAATTTTTAAGAGAAAGATTTCCATGTTAATAATCTATTGTCTTTTTTGCTGCAGATTCGTTTACCTGGCAAACATTTTCCACTCATCTTGTTATCCTCTTGAAACTTCTCTGTAGATTGAAAAAGCAAGCAAGCAGGCAAGCAACCAAACAAGCAAATTAGTGCAAAGGCTGTTAGACCACCCTTTTCTATAGATGGTTTGTTTCCCCAGAGCATTTGAAACTGCTCTACTGCCCTGCCCTGTATTTAATGAGACCTGTGGGCAAACACATGATTCAGTGGAAAGTAAGAGGCAGAGTTTAAATATGCTCCGATGACAGCTGGCTTACTTGAGCGAGCCCCGTTGCGAAAGAACTTTACTAATGGTTCAAGCAGATGGACAGAGGGAAGAAAACTGAATGTTAGAACGTGTGAGAGGCCAAAGGTCAAGGTGAATGAGCCTGGTGATTTCCTGAGGTCTGTGGGTGTTTTTGTGTTACAGCTTAAATTGAGGGTTGTTTTTAATTTGATGGATTTTTCTAAACTTAAATAGGTTCATTAAAGCAAAAGCAAAAAATAGCCTCAGCTCTTCATTCAGTGTTCAATTAAATTCTGCTTTTTCATTTCTAAGATAATGCAGCATTTACTCATCAAGCATAGGCATTTGTAATATATATAACATATATACAGGGGTATGTTCCAAATGGTTTATGTAGCAAATATTTTTTTATAAAACACCATCTCTTGAGTTTTTTAAAAAAATTTTTACAAAGTATGTATTCTATGTCCTTTTGGAATTTTTTTTAAACTTAAAAATAGTTTTATTTTTCCTTGCTGGCATAACAGAATTACAAAACATTTTAAATACATTGCATAAAGAATAACTACTATTTGGCTTTTTCTAGAAAATACTTTCCAGATACTTGCCAAGATTTAGATTAAAAATCCAGCTATTTTTCTATTCTGATTTTATAACTCTTATATCTTTCAGCTTTAATCAGGTTTTATTGAAGCCAAGACATTAACTAACTTTTAGTTTGACAATCAAGCCCTTTAAAGTTGGTCATAAATTTAAAAGGAAGATTGTTTTTGTTCCAAAAAAGAGATTATTTTGAAAGCTAAAATATATGTACCACTTATGGAAAGAAACACAGTAATGCTTTGTCATAAAGGTTACCTTCCATATTTCTCTGATTCAGGGAATGCAGCAGGCCTCAGAAAAAAGTGGAGAAAGGTAGTCTGCAAGCTAGGCAGGTCCCTTTCCTTTCTTCCCACAGGGGCACCATTGGCACTGACAGTGGCCTTGGGGTCAATATTTATTTATTTTAAAATAAAATAAAAATTATTTGAAACTAAAAATTTAAGGGTGTATAAAATATTAATACAGCAATTAGTTGTATTGTTTATCACCTTGATTTCCAAACTTTTCAGACTGAAATTCATGTGGGAGTCATAAAAAGTGACCTAAATTGGCCATTAAAAAAATAGCTCAAATCACAATTAGCAGGTCTGTCTTTGCAGTTTTCATGCATACACAGAGGTACTGTTTGAGTTTCCATTTCAGGAGTAATTCAGTATAATCAATTATATTTTTTAAATGAGCACACAAGTAGAGGCTGAGGTCATTTGAAATCCAACAAATTCAAAATTCAAAGTAACTTCCTATCCATAAGTGACCAACTTTTGTTTTATTTTTTTTCCTTATATTTTGGTTTCTGGTGATCTATGGGATGAGGTCTTCAAAGGTTATAATTCATTATTAAAGAAGTTCTTTTCTTTTTTTTAGTTAAAGATGTTCTTTAGATGATGGGAAAGTCCTCAAAAAGAAACTGGAGAAACAAACTTTAACACTTACTGAAAACACTTATGTTTTCCCTCAGTAATAAAAAACTTCTTTTTTATTAAATTCTCAACAAGAGACCTTGACTGGGATTTTCAAAAAATTGTATATTATAAGTGACATACACAAAGAGAAAATGCAATTTGCATGGAAATCAATTCATTTCATGGAATCAATTCATTTTTCCAAATGACTTTAACCTAACCATCCATTTTTTTAATAATGAGAAGACTTGAGGGCTAAGATATTACAAAAGAAAAAAATGCCTAAAGACTTTGCTTGGCTGTGTAATATTAATTATAATATAATTAAAATATGGTATAATATAAATACAAAATATATGCTTTTAACTATTGTATATTCATTATGGGTTTTTACAATTTTTAGCTGTTGTCTTTTAATACTGTTGGAAAACATATGCCCAGAAAATTTTTCTTTCAGAGTGATGAGTCATGTTGAGGAAAAGCAGCTTGAGGCCTGAGGGGAACAGCCGGCCTGGCTCCTCTCAGAGCAGCATCATGGACTTCTTTTGTGAGCTTGGGCAAAACTATTTTTCTTTTTCTTTTTCTTTTATCTTTTTTCTTTTCTTTTTTCTTTTCTTTTCTTTTCTTCTTTTCTTTTCTCTTTCTTTCTTTCTTTCTTTCTTTCTTTCTTTCTTTCTTCTTTCTTCTTTCTCTTTCTTTTTGGAGACAGGGTCTCACTGGTTGTGAACTTCTGCCTCAGCCTCCCATGTTCCCAAGTGCTGGGATCACAGGAATGTACCATCACTCCTGGGGAAATTTGTTAATGTGAGTCTTTATTTCATTATTTATAAAATAAGTAATTTATGGGGTACTCTGAGTCTTAACTAATTAATGATAATTAATTAGTTAAAGATAATACAAATCAGGGTTTGGTTAATAAGGGTTTTCTTTCACTTTAATGGATAAAGGAAATGTAGCACTGTATATACACACATCAGGGAACTACTCAGCCATAAAGAAAAATAAATTTGAATCACTTGTAAGAAAATAGATCTTGAAGTCATAATGCTAAGTAAAATAAATCAGATACAGAAGCATAACTGTCATATAGTTTCTCTTATATAAAAAACCCAAAATATAAAAAATTTTAAAAGCAAAATAAAAGAGATGATAGGAAATAGGGAGGTAGACTTTATGGACATGGGAAGGAAATCTGGGGAAAGGGAAAGACATTATAGGGGCATTATGGTTTGTGTTTAAATGTCCCCTCAAAGCTTCATGCAGTCATGGAGGTGGCTCAATCTAGTATGTGTGATTGGTTCATTGTCTATTACTGGAATTGATGGTGTGAGTGCTGCACCCACCCAGGGTAGGGAGCCAGCATACAATAAAGGGAGGGAGAGAGGTGTGCTTTCCCCTTTTAACTTTTCTTTGTTGTCACTGTGGCTGCCATGAATGGCTGCCCATTAGCCATGCACCCTACCTTTGAGCCAGCTGAATATAGACTGAAACCTCCCAAAACTATAAGCTAGATAAAGCTTTCTTTCCTTCATTTTGTGTGTCAAATATTCTGTCACAACAATGAGAGAAACATAAACAAGACAAGGGCGAAAGAGGAAGTAAAATAGATCAAAATACAATATGTGGATGTACCAATGTAATTATTTGTGTCATAAAGATACACTAACAATAAAATTTACTTGAGGAAAGATTTATTCTTTGCTACACTAAGTGTTTTACATATATTTGTCTTGTTTATCTTAAAAACAAAACCCAAGAAGCCTAAAAAACTCCTGAGAAGTTTCTCTAATCGTTGCTGTTCTGCACTAAGAGAACTGAAGCACTAAACAGCTGGTGAATAGCTTTATCACAGGTCTGCTCCATTCTAAGGCTTGTGCTGTTAAACATGGAATTCACTGCAGAAACAGATTGTCTATGAAGTCATAGATGACACACAGATTAGTAGTGATGCTGGGGATCAAGAAATAAGAGAATAGAAGATCTGATTGTTTTGTAACTCTGTGGATCTATATGAACCTGTATGGAAATAACAAAAAGCTGTAAGTGGTTAGGCATGATAGATGGATACTGAACAGAAAAAGTTCATTTTTAAAAAAAGGAATAGGTATAGCTCAAAAAGACAGAATATCTGTTGGTGCACTCATAATTAAGTTATTCTGATGCTGGCATCAGTAAGCATTTTTCTCTAATACACACTACATTAGACAGGCCACAGTATAGTAACAAAGAATACCTAAATTTCGGTAACTAAGGTTTTCTTTTTCAATTATTCAAAGTCTACTGAAAGTCCTTTGAGTGATCACTCAGAGATCTATTATTTCATTCTCCGGGTTCTGTCACCTCAGTGTATATGGGTCGCTGAAGGATTTTCCAGGATAATTGAATTTTCCATTCTCAACCCACCATCGAGAACTAGGAACATATGCTTTGCCTAGCTGTAAGGGGAGAACTGCATTTGCATCACCAGTCTCCATGATCCTTGCTGAAGATGGTCAGTAGGTTTTCTGTTTATAGAAACAGAGCCATGACTCTTCTTAGCTAGTAGATAAGTGTCATTTTCATTTCAAAACCATTTATGAGTTTTATGCATTAAAATACTAAGATGATTTAAGTGGGAGAGGTTATCTGGAAGTGATTTTGCAAACTGCAATCAGCTGGGATTATGTGATGGTTGCTCTGCTCTGTTTCCGGCAATAGAAGGTGATCTTACAGTGACAGATGCATAAAACAAAAGGGAATCTAAAAACTGCTTTTTTATTCTGCTATAGTTGCTGAGTGGATATAAGTTTGAGTGACAGACAGCTCCTTTATGATTGGACCACTGAGCAGCAGAATGTGTGGAAAGAGGGATGTGAGGAGCACATATTATCTCAGAGTCCTTCCACAACATGACCTCCATCCTCCAGTAGTTGAACAATATTGGCAGGTAACCTATGACTTTGTGATGATATAACAACTAATATCAGCCAAACAGTATCAGTAACCCAGCATGACAAACGAACTCATGACTACTATAAAAGAGAAAATACATTTTGTAAACACACTCTCTCTCTCTCTCTGTCTGTCTCTCTCTCTCTCTCTCTCTCATGTAAATAAAAGTATATTGATCTGAATTTGTAAAATAATTGTTCATGCCATTCCATGGGAGATTACTCCATTCTAAAGGAAGCAGAATTTACTTCTCTTGCAAATATAAAATAGGCACAAAAGAGGATATTGAAAACTTTCTGGTAGTATAAACCAATTATTCCCTGGCTTTGGATTTTTGTTTTTAAAAGATCAAGTGTTGTATTTACTAAAGTAGTAAGTGGCTTGAAAAAAATGGTTACTTCAAAAACTTTCAACCAAACACATTTATTGAGTACTCAATAGCTAAGAGCCAAAAGCATAAAAAATAAATAAACACGTAAAGGAGTAAATCAACTAACTGAACAACCAACCAAACCACACTTGAGGTTTTTAATTTTTTTTCTTAATTTGTTGACATCTAAATATATATACTGTGAGGAGGTTTTTATTTGTGGTTTTACTTTCATAGGACCTTCTTCCTAACGTATATCTATCTGTATGAGGCATTCCTGAAAAAAAAAAAAAAAAGAAAAAGAAAAAACAGTTGCATCCTCAAACATTTGTAAACTGTAATTTCCTGATTCAGTAGTCTGGGTTGGAAGTTTGAAATCAGTGTTTTTAAAACATTTTCTGAGTGATTTACTTACAAACCTATTGCCTATACTATGAATTTAGAGCATTCCCAAGTGGGTGGCAAGTGGGAATCCCAGAGAGATATAACTCCTTACAGGAACAGAAACAGTTTATGACTACTATTTCACAAAAGGATATCTTTTTTGAAAAAATCTTACAGTATTAAGGATTAAATCCATGGCTTTTACACTAAGCTATAGCCCCCCCCCCATTTATTTTGATACGGAATCTCACTAAGTTTCTAGTTTTTCTAGGTTAGGCTTAAATTTTCAGTCCTCTTGCTTCCGTCTCCTGTCTCCCAGAGTACTGTGATTATAGTCATGCACCACCATACTTGGCTCAAAACAGCCGCAGTTAGGCAGCCACAATTTTGGCATGTTACATTCTGTCCACGACTTCTGATTCTTACCTCCTCTTGAAGGATGCTTGGGTTAAGGTTCTGGGAAGCACTAACTATGGTTTGCATTCTTGGCTCATCCATTTTATAGCTATATGGTCTCAGGCAAGCTTTTCACTTTGAGCTGTGGTGGTAGTTGCCTTCACTGACGAAGGAGTTCATTTTTTCTGTGTGGTGCCCCACTAGAGAGAGTATTTATAAAAAAAAAAACCCTATTCAATGCCTGGAACATGATGAATATTGTTTTTATTTCACTCAGAGTAAAAGCCAGAAGATCCTCCACAGCCTGTGTCTCTGCTTCCATTACCCCCAGCTCATCGGTTACTTTTTCTTTAGCTGTCTTCCTGTTGGTCTCTGCTGTGTCTCTAGCACACTCCAGCTCCAGCTTTTGTACCTGTCCATCTCTACCTGAAGTGCACTACCTCGGGGAACTTCAGTTTCGTTCGTCTCCCCCTCCCTTCCTGGCCTCTGTTCTGCCTGAGACCGTATCTGACTTTCCTGATTGAAGTTTAAACTGCTCATTTCACTCATGATTTCACATTCTCATACCTAGCACCATCTACTATACATTGAGCTTGGTTATTCTCTTTCTACAGTCCAGGAGGACAGAAGTTTGTATTTGTTTCAGAACTACTTTTTAATTTCTAAAAGCACTACTTAAAGAATCTTTGGCAGACATGAAGTGTTTAGTAAATTCTTATTAATCATTGTGATCAAGTCCATCTTTGAGACATCCCTGGGGGTATGGGGAGAGAGATGATAATTAGGCCAGAGAAAGAGTGCGCCTAGTTTTGCTCTCTAGTTTTACTTTAAGATTGTCTTGGGTCTCGAACCTCTGTATTATTTTGGGTGAACAAAATCACCACATTGTCCCTGTGAACACCATAATCTCCCAGAGACATTAGAAGTGGAATGACTCTGAGTTTTTCTAGACAAGCTCCCTTGATTCTTCATTTGGAATCACCTCCTCCAAGGGAATGTGGTACTTTAACTGCATTTACAGAAAAGGGAATGGAGCAAAATTTGAAAGTGTAACTATAGAGACATCTGTTTGATGATCATGATATCTGATTGATAAACTCGACTTGTACTTCTCATCAGTAAATTTCTATAGTTTTCCCTGTGATTCACTTCAGTAAATTTTACAGAGTTCCGTAGATCCACACAGGGAGAAAATTCTCATGCCTGTCCCTGCAGCTTTCTCTTGCTGCAGACAGGCATGTGACTCCCTTCCTTTTATCATGCCCAGAGAAAGAATCTCTCTCCCTCTGAAGCAAGGGATAATCAAACAAAGAATTATCCCAATCTTCTCATTCCTCCATTAAAAAAGTATTTCCTAAATGTAGTTAAAATAAATCTGGGAATTATCGTTTATGACAGAAATGTCAGTTTTGTGAAAAAATGTCGGTTTTACCAGATGCTTCTGGTCTTGGCTGCCTAATCCAATTGCTCTCTCAACAGCTGCGAGCCCTTTGTGGGACCCCACACCTCCTCCCATGTGGTGTCTCTATCAGTTGGAGCCCAATTGGTGCCTGCTGTAGCTGCTAAACTTTAGGCAGATAAAATAGCAGGGCTGAATCATGAACAAGTTAAAAAAAAAAAGAAAGAAAAGAAAAGAAAAAGGAAAACCTTCTCTGCCTCTAAATTGTAGTATTATAATTATACTCTTAAATGCTCTAAAAAGGCTGAGTGCAGTTATTTGGAAGATAATTTGTTTTCAGTTGTGGAACCCAAGAATATTGCTAGAAAAAGAAGAAAATTTACCCAGGGAAGTTGTACTGTAAGTTCTGCAAGCAAAATTCAATTAAATGTATTTTATTTAATCCTCACATACCTAGTGAGCACTAGAGCCCATTTTAAAAAACAGAAACAAAGCAATATTCAGAAACGCCAACTAAAGTATCCGGTCACATTTCTAATTAAGCGAATACCTAGATATTTCCTAGGATTGACTGATTCTGAAGTCTGCACTCTCACTGGTATATCACGCTCTTCTGCTCCTTGTCTAGCTAAAATCTGAGGTACACAACAAACACACAACTATCCTCCCTTCTTTTGAGTATTTCCAAATTACAATATCCAAATAAATAGTTATTGAAAATATCCATGATGAAAATTTGTATAACTACAATAGGATTTGACATTTGCCAAGACTTTATCCTGAGAATTTCAAAAGCCCCAGAATCAGAGTTTATACCGTAAAAACTTTTCTCTAGTGCTGCTACAGAGCTTGTACAGAACAGGTTTGTGTGGTTACTTTAGTAAGCCTCAGTCTTTCATAGTATGATGAGCGTGTGTGAGCAAGCTAAAAACACTCAAATCCAAGCCTTGGAATAATTATAAATTATTTCATCATGACTGTTGAAAGTTGAAAATGTGTAAATGTTTAGTCCAGCAGCCTTTTGCCCTAGATTAGAATTTGACTGTGGCTTCCCTTTAGAATCAGTCTTAGGTTTTGTCATGGTGCTTAAAAGCAAAGGATTTGTAGATGGACTTCCCTGGCTTGACTCCTTGGTGGTGCCATGTACTAAACTGTGATCTGGGACTGTTTTCCTTCTCTCTGCCTCCATGTCTTTATGTGGTGATAGTGCCACCTGCAACATGAAGTTAGGTATGGCAATGTGTGAAATCATGACGGTCAAATGCTTAGAACAGTGACACTGCATGAGAAAGTCTTGGCTAGTATTACACATAACAAATTTTCTTATAGTATGGGTTCACTTAAGGACTTAATGGAATTTTGCCTTAATTTTCATACCTTAGTTTACTTAATTTATCAGAATTGGTGATGCTCAACTTCATACATTTTCAAATTTCAAATTTACCCTCAAGAGAGGAGGTGTTTCTATTTTTTTAGTAAAGACAATGATTCAGTGTCAAGCAGCAATAAATTGAATGAATGTGGACTTTCGAACTTGATTGTTTTTTTGAGAAAAAACACTGGATTAGTAGATCTGAAGTGTTAGTTCAAAAAGTAGTCATATTACCTTATAGTCATACCTCATAAAGAATGATCTCTTTGACTTATTTCATGAGATTTCCCACTTCATTCATGATCTCATGAACATATTGAGATCTCTCTAAGATGCCAGATGTTGCTGTGAATTAAACACAAGCTCCAGAATGTTTGAAGTTTATTTCATCTGTAATTGCTATCAGAAACCCCAGGCATTGAAAGTAGGCCTTACATTTGATACCATCTGAAAGGGATGAATAATCTTTAACCAGTCACCCTTTTCTAAGTGGCTTACACTCAACAGGATTTACAGTTCCAAGAAACAATTTTGAACTTCCCCTACCCTTAATTTAGTTTAGTATGCAACTGAAAAAAATCAGGCAGAGACAAGATGGTTTTTATTTTCATACAGAGATATGCTTTGTTTTCATATTTGCATAGCAATTGTGTTAATAACTAAAGTTTCATAAAATCTTAAGCAAATTTTGCAATTCTATAAAATAGTAAGCCACAAGTGTTAGAATTTTTGTAATTAAAAATAGTCATTGGCAATGCTGATTTTTTGGTATTCCCGGAGGCTTTCTCCTCTGCGGAATAAAAAGCTTAAGAAATGGCAATGTGATGTATTGTTCCTACATGTTGGTTCTTTAGTTACACTACTCAAAAAAATTAAAAAAGAAATTTGCTTTGAAATTTTCTAGTTTCTTGTTTCAGTTACCTTCTTTACCTCTTAGCACCTCTTTTCAGGAATCTTCCTTTCTTTTGCTTCTTGTTTTTTCCTTAATTCTTTTTGGTTAGTACATGTTTGAAGCGTATAGTGATTATACTTATTGTGGGGAAATGGCACCTGCAGTAAACACATCTTAATTTCTTTTTTCATCCACTTACTCTCTCATCCCTCTCTACTCCTTCCATCTCTTGGTCCATTTCACATTTGTAAAAGCTCTATTTCCATTTTTTCTTTCATAAGTTTCTTTTTCATTCTCTTTTGGTCACCTGTCTTCTTTCTGCTTCCCCTTACTCCAGTTCCCTTGTCTTTGCTGATCTTTATCACTTTCATATTTCAGTAGGTAGAGGATTTAGTTATCTCCATTGTTCCACAGTCTTTAGAGCAACATATTCTCTCCCAAACCCATGTATGTGTCAAGGTACTGTTGATGACCAATACCAGCTAACTAAGTGTGCTTGCTCTTTAGTTCATGGACTCAACAGTTCATGGACTCCATAAATTCTTATCTTAGGAATATTTTCTTGTGAATTTAGCACTATTAATGACAAATGCCAAAGGAAGAATTAAGTGACTTAGAACATTATTTTCTTGTGAGTTTAGAACTGTTAATGACAAAATGCCAAAGGAAGAATTAAGTGTCTTAGAGCCTAGGGGCCTGTACCATTGAGAAGCAAGTAAGTAGGTTTGGATAAAACCTTTCCCTGAATTATTTGAGTCATTCTATGAGTATGCAGTGTGTATGTGTGCATGTGATTGCATGCTCTGGGGATATAAATGCATGCATTACTAATAAGAGCATTTTCATTGTTGTAGTTTTAAGAAACAGGTACTCTAGGAACTTTATTTGCTAGGAAAAACTAGTGAGGTCTAATGGAACTTCCTATGTAGTTTGGTTAAAAAATTGAAATAACCTGATTTTTATTTGGAAGATTTGAGATTGGAGACTATATGAAGGATGCTATTATAGTATTTTAACCTACATGTATGGATGTACGCTTGTACCTATAACCATGAAAAACTACTATTACCCTAAAATTCCCTTTCATTTTGCATGAGGACTATGACGTTTCCTTTAAGGTATTACAGAAAGGCAACGCAAATATTTTCTAACATAGTAATGGAACTCAGGTGCTAAATTTAAGTGTACATATTTTAGCATGAATAGTAAGTCCATCCCCTGGAAAGAAAAGAACTTACTTCAAAATGGAATTTTAGGCTTTATTTATTCAGAGTTTTTTTTTCAAAGTAATACCATTAAGAATATTATTTCTTTCCACTTCCCTTTAAGTAACTAAACTACAAAAAGTATCCACATCATAGGTATATGATGTCTTTCTATTAAAGACTTATTTTCTTGTCAATATTTTTACTTCTGGTTTTATCTTTTGATGTGACAGTCTTCAAGCTAAATCACAGACAGTGGTTTTCATTTTCTTACTTCAAAATGACACACATTTTCTAACTCTAAAGTGATTGCCAAAAAATGCTTAATTCCTTAAATTGGTTGTTTGAAGCGACACAGTAGATTAGTCTCTTAAATGGTGTCCATGGTTAAAGTTCACCTGAAGTGCATTTGAAGTAGGTTCTTTGTGTTTAAAAAACTAAAACTATAAAATTTTTGGTGTCTCAAGAATTCTGACTCCAAATTAGTTCTTTTCCTTTAATACTAGGAAAATTAAAATTATTAAAAGTTGGCTGTTAGTGTGCATAATTGTAGCCTCCATCTCTCCTGTTTCTGGAAATGAAAGGAATGTTGAAAGTATTCCTGTTTTATAACATAAGAGGCAACCAAGCATTTACAGCTCTATATACTCCTCCAGCTGAAACCTCAGACCTGGCCTGCAGGTTTCTCCCAGACGATTTTCATTTTCATAACATTCACATCCAATAAACTGCACAAAACATAGTGTGAGAGAAAAAAGGGGGACAGGAAATGGCTCTGTTGCATGGTTATTACATCCTATTGCCTGTGGGTTGCTTGTTATGAGTTTTAACTATGTAAATATGACGTATATGACATCAGAATTTAATCTTAAAGCTTCTATGTGGGAGATAGAGTGTGACTTTATTGTTAGGCCTAAAATCAACTGGGTGTTGACAAGTTTCAAAAGTCACTGAGTAAAAGCTTAAAAAGAAAAAGCTCAGACTGATAAGCTGTTCTTTGATTGACAACTTTAGGCCTGACTGCCACTATTGAAAACATTTGGGCTAAAGTTTTGTGGGGGAAAAAGTGTTATTTCATAAGAAGCTATACTGGGAAATACAGGAAGATTTATAAGCTGATATATCACAAAACCCAAAGAAAAACAGGTGTGAGGTTTAGAAAACCTGGAAACTAGAAGAAAGGATACTGTCTATGAATGATTTAATTAATATTGTAAAAGGACTTTATCCAAAGAATGCTGACTCAAGTAGAAAAATAAAACATTTCTACCCACTAGCTTTGGGTTTCAACAAATCATTTATCAACAGCTTGTGGTAAAACAATGTAGTGTGGAGTGGGGTGGGAACAGAGAATAAAACACACAAGCAAAAGATTGCAATGGAAAATAAATGTAGGAGGAAAAGGAATATGGTTCTTTTTCCATCTTCCTAGTAGAGTAGAACCTGTTCTGGCACTGTAAAATCCATTATGGAAACAATAAAATAAATGCATTCTAAAGTAGCCATCATTGCTTGATTGAAATGTTATGATTTTCATACATGCCATATCTTATCAAATATTATCCATACGGTAATATTCAATTCCTGTTGTGCCAATTATCCTACTATGTGCATCATAAACTTTTATGGCTTGTTATGGAATGTCACTTGGCTATTTCTCTCTTCAGATATTGCATCATAAGATTCAGATGGAAAACATATTCTAATGTGGCAAAGTGTTAAAGAAATTTAATACCCAAGGGCTAAATGAAACTGTTATGGTTCATCTCCTGGATAAGCACAACAATTTATGAATGCAATATTCATTTCCTGAGGTGAACGCAAGCAAAATCCTCATCTGAAACTTAAAACCTAGATGTTTGGCCTCTGGTAGTTTCCTCATTTAACTCATTGATGTCATATATTAAGGCCACTGGTAAGATCACATCTGGGAAGTACTCACTTTTTCGACTTTCCTAATTACTTTTACAGGGAACTCCTGGCATAATTGCAACAGCTAGGACCAGACCACAGAGTCTTTGGGATCATCTTTCACTTTCAATATGTTGTTTAAAATGTCACAATAATTGACTGTTTTTATCTTGACCACGAATATTGGATCACAGTTTAGAATCTTAATTCATGGGGGAATTCATTTAGATCTAGGTTCTAGAACAGTTCATGTGAAAGTATAAAGTTGGCTTACATATGTCTAGAAGAGTAGGGAATTCAGAGAGGTTTCTCTGTTATCTTTCTGGGAAAAAAAATACTCCAAAAGCCAACAACAGCAACGAAAAAGAATGGTTGCCAAGAACTGTCATTTTCTTCCAACAGCTAGCCTCACTATACGTTTTAATGTATTAATCTGAATAAATTGAACCTATTTGAATCTTACAAATAAGTATCAGAGTGGTAAAGGGAAATCTGGAGGACCATTCTTTTTGCTTTTAATACAAAAAGAATTTAATAACAAATTGCTCATGTTTAATATTTTAGAATATTCTAGAATTTAAAGAAAGTCTAGGCCACAAGGTGAAATGTTCAGATGGATGTGTGAAATTTGACTGTCTGTCTGAGACTCACAGAGTGAGGGCATATCTTGTTCAAAGCAAGAACTTGCAGCCTTGGTGACCGAGTAGATCTATAACTGGGGAAATGAGACAGCAATGAAAAGAAGCACAGTGCAAGCTTTCATATAAAAACTTCCTTACCTTTTGTAAATCATCTCTGACCATGAAGCTAAACCTGAAACAGAGGTGAAAGAGGTGAAAGACACTTTGATAAGATCCAACATTTAGAGAGCATGTCCGATAAGAAATATACTCAAAAATATACTCAAAAATTAAGAATAAAATGAGGCAAGTTGAAAGTAAGAGAAAATGAGCATAACAATAATCATCAACATTTTAGGAGGTAACTGAAACAAGCACACAAAAAGGTGGAAGACAGGTTCTGACATAAAGTGAAATCCAAACCTGACATACATGTGAGGCCAGTGGAGAAAGAAGGAGGAAAGCAAAAGAGGAGAAATCAGCCTCATCTGGAAGAAGCAAGTGCGTCATTCTTTGGCATTTGGCATTTGTTTACTCTCCCATCTTCTAGTGCTCTGCTTAAAATTTCTTACAGTTCTTCCCAGGTCTTTTTTCATTAAAAGATGTTCAGAATTTACTCATTTATCAGAAATACAAAAAGAGAAAATCACTTCTCTGCAAGACTGGTACAGTGTATTGTTCTAGCTTAGCTGAAATTTGCTTTCAGGAAAATAAACTCAGTGTTATTTTTACATGAAGTGCTGACAGCGTCCTCATCTCTGCATGCTATAAGTAAACTTCATCTCCTGGGCAAGAAGGTACATACCAGAAAGAGTCTAAGGATGCACGCCTGCTTTCTCTTTGCTCTATACTCAATTAGAGAAGAGATGCTGAGCAGGGAGGAAAGAGACTCTGGAAATGGAGTCCTTGTTAATACCTCACACATATATGAGGTACTAGATTTTTTACATTACTTAATTCCATCTATGTCACAACCCTATGCTTTAGATATGCTTTCCTCCCTTCACCAGACGAGGAAATGGGTTAAAAGCTCCTATAGTTTGTAAGAGCTTGGCCTAAGTCCAAGTTTGGGCTTCTTCCACTGTATTAGGCCATGAATTACTTTAGTATTTTTCTTCTCAGGTATTCTAAAGACTCTTTGGATTGCTAAGTGTTCATCTAATGAAGGTATTTTAAAGTCAGAAGAAAACCCTTTTTCTAGTTGATACATGTATGAAAAGTGAACAGCTTTACTCGGAATGCTGCATAAAGAATGCTCAGCATATCACAAAACAAGATCAAATGAAATGACTCACCTAAAAAAAAATGAGAGGGGATGTGTCAAAGGGGTGATGGAGTAAAGCCAGACAGTAGTATGAATAGAACATATAATTAGAATGATGGGTTTTCATTGCATTGGAGCAGAGATTCTGAGCACCAGCCGTTTGGCAAGATTTGCAGATTCAGCCATCTGAAGGAGGGAAGGAGATGGTTCCCAACATGCCTGGGTGATGGGCGCCCACCTAAGTGAAATCCTAGGTGGTTCTTAAAATTGTGGTTAAGGGTCATATACACATACTGTCTTCTATGCCTTCAAGTGAAGGACACTTCTTGTTTTTCAAGAACAGTTGATCTTTTGGGATGACGGTGTAACTTCTGGAAAGGAAAACTACAATGTGATAAGGTAAGGAGCCATAGACGCAGACAACTGAAAGCAGACACATCAGTCCTGGTGATGGATGAGGTAGCATATCAGAATTGAGTGACCTTTACATACATGGGTACTAAGTGAAAACCACTGGATGACTTGCTGATTATATAAATTTAAAGAAATGAACATAGTATTAGAGATGAGAGAATGAAGTGAAATTAGGGAGGTATGAAAGAATACAGAATTTATTGTAAGAATATGATTTTTGATGTGGCTAAAATATAGAATTAATGAGGGATGTGACAACAGAATTTTATCACCATAATAAACCAAAGATATAGTAAAGTGTCTAAGATGTTTTGCTCAGCCTTGTGTAGCATGAGTCAGAGCCCTCATTCTTCTGTGTTTATAAGGAAAGATTAACTGATGCTGAAAATAATTATAACTCTGTGTGTGTTATGGTGGGTGGGGATATAGTGTTAAAATGCACAAAAGGGTTTCATTTACATGTACCATATAATTTAATCCCTTCAAAGCTTGTTATGTATATGTACTCTTGTTTTCTTTCTTTGGCTTATGTGGAAACTTAGGCTTGGAGTGGAAGATAACGTCCCAGGATAAAAGCTCATGTTTAAGTGCTTAGAATCCAGGTCTGTTGGACTCCAGAGATGATGGCCATCACCAGTGTACCACATTACTCCTGTTCTGTGGATAGATTTATCTAGGCTTCATGTCAAATGCTATACTGTAGCTATCAGATACTAATGTAATTTTTAAATTAAGACTTGCTGGATAATAAAAATATCTTTAGTTTTTTTTTTATGCTGGGGATTGAACTTACAACTTTGTGCTTGCCAGGGCAGGAGCTTACACCACTAAGCTAGACTCCTGGCCTCCTTTAGATCATTATTAACTGAAAATTCATCATATGCTTAGCTCCTGGTTCACTTGTTTGGTTTAATGATGTAGGTATGAATTAAATGTTTCCATATGAATGTGTTGGCTAAGTTTGGTATTCTAGTGTGGAATGCAAAGGCATAAACATGGAATCATAAATGTGTGGATTATCATTGTTCTAGTTTCAAAAGCAAGTGCTTTTCAGAATTGAAGTTCACACAAACATTCATTTTCCTAAATTGATAATTAAATATTCTTGCTATAGTTGGGGTCTTCTATTTTAGTTGTGCTTGTGTGTGCATGTACATGTGTGTGTGTGATAACGATGGTGGCACTATATAATTGAGAATATTGGAGGGTTTTGCTCAGGTGGAAAAGAAGAATGAAACACCAACTCAAAGGCAAGACATCAATCGTGTGCAGTACTGCATAAATCAAAGAGGTACTGGATGATATGGCTGTGGTTTTAGCTGTAAAAATGAAGAGGAAAGGAATCATTTTAGGAATATTAGGGAACACTGTTTGTAAAGGGAAGAAAAAAAGATAATTTTAAGCATATCTTAAGTGGAAAATTACTGTATTGAATTTTCAGTGAAACTGTTAAAATAAGGACATTTTTTCAATGCACATTGACCCTTATAAGATTTACCAATAGATTTTTCTGTAACTACACCACATTCATAATCTAGCAAAGCTGCTCTACAATTATTTATAAAATTCTTTTCTATAAGGCTTGCAACAAACTAAACCTTAAGGTTCAGTGAAGACTAATACATTTTTATGTTGAATATTTATGTAGACTTAATGTTTATTATTTTAATAGAGTTTCTGCCTAGTGAAAATTCATTTTTGTTTCTACTTGATTGAAAGATTGTAACAGTCCTCTTCCCAAATTTACAATCAGATCAAAATGGCATTTTATTTGCCCATCTGGAGATCGCCAAATGTGAAAAGCTTGTTGGTGTGGAGGCCATCTGTTGTGAGTGGAGACACACATGGAAACTTAATCCTTGAACTTCTTTTTCAACTTTCTCTTTTGCTTGCCTGAGTAGAAGACAATTCAGACCAGTCCCATGAGATGTAAGCTGTAGTCTAGGATAGGTTGCTAACCTTTAATGTTACTTTCATTTGCCTACCTATGAACACCTCTCTGAGAAGATCTAAAAAGCAAAACCTCTTGTCACTGTATTTTGCCTACATCATGACACAAACTGAAGGCCAGAGACAGAGCTCTCCCTATTGGGATGTTGCTTGGACTGTACTTTGAACAAGAAAAGAGTATTGAGAATCATGTCCAGCTCTTCTGGCTTAAAGGGACTCATGTTCTCTCTGAGAAAATCTAACAGTTTTGAACACAGTGAAAACACTTTTCTGGTTGAATGACTTTTTGTCTATTTATTTGTTTCTAACTTTGCATCCTCATGTGTTTCCATTTCAAGTTGGAGAAAATACTTTGTCTTAAAAATCATTTCAAAATTTTGTTACTTATGGGTTAGCACAAATGAACCACGAGGGCCTGGATTCCAAGAGACACTTTGAGTGAGCATAAAATTGTAGCAAACTTTCACTGTTCTTCTATAATTAGCTCATATGAATGTAAAATTTCATGTTTGAAATTCCACAAGTCAGTGTGTGACCTGGACCAGCTTGATGATAACACCCAATGATTGATTACCTGCAAGCAGGGAGACCACAGGTTGCTGGTAGCAAATTAGCTGCCTCAGACCACTTTGAAACCCTTCCATCAACTGTCTCTCATTAAAGTTAACAAAATTGCTTCTTAAAAATAATGTTAGTCTCAGCTTTGCTTTCTGCATCGCCTTTCTTCAAGTCTCATTATATTCCTTTTTAACGTGCCTACATTGTGCTGTCTTCTCTTACAGTCATCTCTTGACTAGGTGCCCAAACTTCTGTTTTCATGGCATCTTGCCTTGCATTTAAACAGCTTCTAAAAGTCTCAGCAATGCTACCAAATTAATCTTCCTTTCTGGCTCTTTCCCTCCCTGAACCAAGTGATTTTGATTTGTATATTGGTAATGTCAAAAGTAATTATTTATTTATTTATTTATTTTAAATGAAATGGTTTCATGGTAAGAGTCAAAAAAGGGAAAAAATTTAAAAATTGAAGCATAGGGAAATGGATTAATGAATTATGGTGTATAAACATAATTCAATCTGGAGCAGACAATAAGAATTATTTTAGATGAGAATTAATGATTTGGACAGTGGTCACAACTTACAGTAGATATGTGGTTTAAAAATAATTATGTGAAGTATCACCACATTTACAATAAGAAACGCATATCTGGATATTGATGGAAAGACTGAAAGAATGTACATCAAGAAGTTAATCATAGCTATCTCTGAGTGATAGAATTATGGGGGACCATATTTTCTTCTTTTTCCCCCCTGTATTTCTTAAATGTTCTGAATGAAAGTATTTTTATTTTAGAGTCAAGAAGAGTTATTTTAGAAAATGGACAGAAGTATATTTTGGCACTTCCTTTTATTATTCTTAAACATTTATCAAAATATAGACCTAAAATGTGTAGCTGGAAAGGTGTCACACCTCTAAATCAAGGAGCTGATGAAAATTTTTTACTATGTGTAAGAAATGAGCCAAACATGCAGATTTCTGGATGGTTTCTACTGTTTTCAGTATACGTGCTACTGAAATGAATACTAGATGATTTCTACTAAGACTCTACAGTAATTGCATGAGATGCAAGTTCATTTATGTTTCAACATTTCTAGAAATAATATCCTGTACTCTAGTTCCTTTTCTTGATACAAAAGATAGCAAAAGATGTGGCATCATCTTTCATTCCAGATCATGTTTCAGGGCATCAGTGCCTGTGAAAATTCTTCAGCAGCATCTATTTCCTTTAACCGCTTCAGTGTTCTACCCTAATCCCTTTCTTTGTTCACTGTCTCTTTTATTGGGTTATCTTTTGTCAACCTCACAACACTTTCCCAAGCTGTGACATATGCCAGCGGTGCTAATCCTGTCCTGAAAGAATATATTAGGATATTTGCATGGCTCCTTCTACTGTTCTGTGGCTTCCATACCAAATTTTTGCAGAGCCCCTACACCCTACTTCTAAACCAAGGGACAAATAGACAGAAAAGCCCAGGCAGGTTATCATGGGATGACCCTGAGTCAAATCTCAAGAACTTTCGCACATTCCTATGTAGATGAGAAGCAGAGTCCTTGAGAGGAATCCAAACATGGCAGAGCAGACGGCAGGCCTCTCACGGCTTCCAGGTGTCATGAAGAAAAGGTAGCTATGATATCCAAGATGATGTAGAAAGCCTCTGACCATCTAGAATGACTTTGGAAGTGCCCAGTGAGAAGATGACAATCTGACATCTGAGCTCTCTGATAGGAGTAGAAGAGTTTAATCAACTTTAAGATCTAGTTGTGAATTAAAACTGAATCACCTGGGACAGAATTTCTCCCATCTGTAGAGTGGGGTTGGAAAAAGAAAATTAGTTAGCTATGGTAAAATGAAGATTTTTTTGCATGCTTAGGGGTGTGTTCTGAGAATTATACAGTAGGAATTGTTCTTAAATAGATACTATTCAGGTAGTAAATATGTGCATGTGTAAATTGAAGATACCTAGGTACCTAGATACATTTTCTTGTGTGAATTCCTTCCACATCATTTTTGGATATGTCAAATCTATTCTTTTTAAAAATTGTACATGGTTGTAGTACATAATGATTACATTCATCGGGGGAATTAGTACATATTAATGACGCATCTTGATTCTGTTTTTATTCTGCTTTATCCCTTCCCTCCCTCCCTCCCTCCATCTCTTGGATCTATTTAATTCATATATATATAAGCACATCCCTTGTAGAGACTTGGTACATGTACACAACACGTTTCAATTCTCCCTTCCTATTTAATCTCATTTCCTGCCCCTCCCTGTCTCCTCTCTCCACTTCTTGGTTCCCCTTCCATATCAGAAACCCAAAACATAAATAAAGAAGAAAATAAAAGACAAACATGAAGAAATAGCAAGATAGATCTTTATGGAAAGTAATCCATTCTTTTTATAGCAGTGTCCAGGACTATCACATCTAAAAGCAATGAACTGAAAGTCCTTTAGAGGAATTGACAAAGAACAAAACACTACGTATGTATCTTTATTATTTAAAACAAGAAAGACAGAAGAGAATTCAGCATTTTCTCTAGGATGAAAGAAAGTGTTTTTCATCCCTGTAGAGCCAAAAATTACTTACTAGGTTTCCCAAGAAGTTAAATTAGATGGAGCCCTGCAAAGTTTCAGTCAAATTCTCCCTAAACTACAAATTAAAGGACTTTGGGAAAGTGTCTAAAATAGCCTGTGGTTAGTCCTGTGCTTCACAAATTCAAAAACCTTTAGAACCCCGGTGAATGATAAAAATGAGCAAAGATGTGGAGGACAAAAAAGGAGAGGTGGGAACTTTAAGATCTAAAGGGAACTGGCAGCCAGCCAAATGCAGATTCTAGGAAAGTGTTTACAGGAAAATGGAACAAGTGCAGGTTGATGCCCAAGTTAAGTGGGAGCTTGGCATCTCCTGGGAGTGAAAGAAAAAGATCAAGAGGAAGGTGAAGAGAAAAACAAGACAAAGAAGCCAGGGATGATGCATGTCTTATACCTGCTCTACTGTGTAGAATAAAACAATGGACAAATTAACATCATTCTCAAATCTCCTCCTTCTGCCTTCATACTACACTTTCTTTTAGCATTATCCACATTTAATTAGCTAATGAAAGTCATAAATATTTAAGGTAAAAATGCTATATTTTCACATATGTGTGCATTGTGAAGTGATTACTACAAGCAAAATACTTTATACGCTCATCACCTTGTTATTTTTTATGGTGGTAGTGAGAACACATCAGATCTACCTCAAAGAAAAATTCAAGAATACAGTATAGCAGTGTCATCACATCTCTGGAGCATATTTATCCTGAATATCTGAATCCGTTTAACCTCTGACAAATGTCTGCCTATTTCTTAGTTCTCATAACCATCATTCTCTTTTCTACCTCAATGTGTTTGACTTTTTAAGATTCTACATATAAATAAGTAGAAAGAAAAGAGATATAGAAAGTATTTAACTTTCTATGTCTGGCTTATTTCTCTTGGCACAGTATCCTCCATGTTCATCAATGTTGGTGCAAATGGAATAATTTTATTCTTTTTTATGTCTGAATAATACTCTTTCATATATACAGTATGGTTTCTGTATCCGTTTGTAAATTGATGAATACTTAGGTTACTCTCACATGTTGGCTATTGTAAATAATGTTGAAATGAACCTGGGAATGCGTATATCTTTTCAAGACAGTGATTTTCATTCTTTTGGATATATGCTCTGATGTAGTATTGCTGGATCCTGTAGTATTTCTTTTTTAAATTTTTTGAAGCATCTCTATGCTATTTTCTACAATGGGGCTGTGCCAATTGCCAATAACAGCCTACTAGGGCTCACTTTGCTTTGCACCATTTCCAAGTATGTTATGGCTCAGCATTTTGTATACCAACTACCCTAACAAATGGCTCAGCATTTTGTATAACAACTACCCTAACAAATGTGAAGTGATAGCCTACTGTGATTTTTTAGGCCCTGTGAGAATTTTTAAAAACATGTTGGCCATTTTTATGTCTTCTTTCTGGGAAAGCCTATAATATTCTTTTACACTCTTTTCCTGGCATTGCTATAAGGCCTTGCAATATTAGTTTGCAAAATTAGTTTGGATGTGTGTTCCTACCTTTTCAACATTTTAGAAGAATCTGAAGATTGGCATTGATTTTTCTTAAAATGTTTAATAGAATTTACCCAAGTCATCCAGTCCTTGGCTTTTCAATGATAAGAAGCTTCAATTTCTTTACTCATCATTATCTAAAGATTCATATTTCATCATGTTTCAGTCTTTCCATTTCTTCTAGATTATTTATATAATTTTTCATAGCAGCTCTTGAAGTCTTTCTGTTTGTTTCTTTGCTATCAGTTCTGAGGCTTCCTTTTTCATTTGTGATTTTATTTATTTGTTTCTCTCTGTGTCCCTCATGACTGGTTACTTTAACTAAAGATCTGTCAATTTTGTTTATTTTTCAAAAGCTTTTGGTTTAGTTGATAGTTTCAGTTCCATTTCTTTGATAGTTTCAGTTCCATTTCCTTAATCTGTTATTTTCTTCTGCTAATTTTGGGTTTCTAAGAGAAACCATACAATATGTCCTCCTGTTTCTAATTTATTTTACTTAGCAATATGGCCATAAAAACTATCCATTTTTCTACAAGTGACTGAAGTTCATCGTTCTCAGGACTGAGTAGTGCTCCATTGTGTACATGTATCACCTTGTATTTATCCATTCATCCATTGATGACCATATTGGCCACATACTTTCTTTTTAAATGTATGCTGCATTTGTTGCCTTCCATAAATTTTGGTATTACAGTTTTCTTTTGGGAAGACTGCCTTTATCTCTTCTTTTATGATAGATATATTTTTTCCAATTATACATGATGAAACTTCATATAAACAACTTACCACTAACTTATCAGTTAAATATTTTTAAAAATTCATGTTGTTTTGAAGCAGCCTAGCAGAGAAGTTCAAATTATGTGAAAGTTTTCTCACCAATGATATAGGCTTTTCCCACACGTCTTCATCTTATCCTCACCAATTTACTCCTCACCACTGCTTTTATGAATTAATTCTTTAAAAGTCTGTGATGAGCTGTGTTCCAGACAGTTGAGCTTGGGCTAGCTACCGGATACACTGGACCGAGTCCCAGAAGCTCCACAGCCTTAGTGCACAACACCCAGCGGCCTTCTCTCTGTTTGGGAGGCAGAGGCCAAGCTGGCGGCCTGAAGGACTGGTGTGGGATGGCCTGGGGAGAGCTTAAAACCAGCACTCCTGGCAGTTGAGATCATACTCACCCTCTAGGACATGGGACTGTGGCCTGAGGTTCTGTGGGCCCCAGTTTACGAGGCTCAGCTTCCACTTTTCAATTTAGGGAGCCAAGAGCCTGTGGGGGAGCCAACACTGCTCCAGGAACTGAGGGTGCAAGAGGTAATTTGCCACACATCCAGAGGAAGCTTTGGAACACTGCTCAAAGCAAGGAGATATAGAAAAATGACAAAAGGAAAGACCAAAAGGCAAGCTCAAAGCTCCAGCCCTCCCCAAGAAAGCTTAGAAGCCATGTACATAGAAGAAAAAAGAAGCCATATACCTGAAATGTCTGAAATGATATCAAATGAAATAAATATGCAACTAGGGAAAGCTATGGAGAAATTCAAATCAGAAATACTTGCCCAAGTAAAAGAAGAATTGTTAAAAATAGTGAAAGAAATAGTGAACGCATCTAGTAAAAACACAGCTAAAAAATGAGAGGAACAAAGCAAACAGATAGAAGCCCTGAATAAACACTATAAGAAACAAACAGAATACATAAAGCAGATTCAAAGAGATATACAGGAAATCAAAAATGCTATTGAAAGCTGCCAAAACTGCCTCAACGAAGGTGAAGATAGAATTTCAGACCTCGAAGATAAGATTGCTGCCAGTGAACAGGAAAGACAAGCTCTTTAAAAATAACAAAGAATCAAGAAATAATTCAACACATGCAAGATGATGCAAAAAACCCCCATAAAATTAATAGGGATAAATGAAAAAAAAGGGACAGCCCAAATGATATCAAGAGGATATCAAGAAGTAATAGCTGAGAACTTCCCAAACATGAGAAGAGAAACTGACATTTGGATAAGTGAAGCATATAGAACTCCAAACAGCCATAACCAAAATAAAACTACACCCAGACACATAATAATCACCATCCAGAAATCCACCATAAGAACAGAATACTAAAAACTGTTAGAGAGAAAGAGAGATCACCTATAAAGGAAAACCTATCAGAATAATGGCAGACTTCTCAACACAAACAATGAAGTCAAGAAGAGCATGGAGTGAAGTATTTCAGATCCTAAAGGAAAACCACTTCCAACCCAGACTGACATACCCTGCAAAACTGTCCTTCAAAATGGATGGAGAAATAAGATACTCCCATGACAAAGAACAGCTGAAGAACTTCATGAACACCAAACCAACCCTACAAAGAATACCAAAAGACATTCTAGATACACATGGGATAAAACCACCAAGCAAGGCAGACAATTAAACAGAATGGAAAGCTAAAGACACCACAGCAGAAAGTTAACATGTCAACAATAAACCAATATATAACAGTTACAACCATTAATGTAAATGGCCTCAACTCACCAATCAAAAGAAACAAACTGGAAGAATGGATCAAGAAACAACATCCAACCATATGCTGTCTACAAGAAACCCATCTAACCCAAAAGGACACTCATAGACTGAAAGTCAAGGGATGGAAAACAATACTTCATGCAACAGGAAACCAAAAAAAAAAAGCAGGAGTGGCAATCCTGTTTGCAGATAATGTGAATTTCAAACCAAGAATGATCCAAAGAGATAAAGACGGTCACTACATACTAGTTAGGGGAAAACTTCAAGAGGAAGAGATAATGATCTTAAATATATATGCACCAAATCCCAGAGCACCCAACTACATAAAGCAAATACTAACAGAAATGAAAAATCACATAAGCAATAATACAATTATAACAGGAGACTTGAGCACACCATTGACACAAAGGGACAGATCAACTAGACAGAAAATCAGCAAAGACATAACAGAACTGAATCACACCTGTGAACAAATGCACTTGATAGATGTATACAGAGTGTTCCATCCAACAACATCAGAATACACCTTCTTCTCAGCAGTACATGGGACATTCTCTAAAATAGACCATATACTAGCTAACCAAACACATTTAAGTAAATGCAAAAGAATTGAAATTATCTCATGCTTGTTATCAGATCATAGTGCCGTGAAACTAGAAATTAATGATAAAAGAAATTGCAAAAAACCTACAAATGCAAGGAAACTGAATAATACACTCTTGAGCAATCAGTGGGTCACAGAGGAAATTAAAGAAGAAATGAAACAATATCTACAAGTAAATGAAAAATTCAGACACAACTTACCGGATTTTGTGGGATGCAATGAAAGCAGTCCTAAGAGGAAAATCTATTGCACTGAGTTCGCCCATCATGAAGACAGAACAAACACAAATAAACAATCTGATGCTACAACTCAAACATCTAGAGAAACAAGAACAAGCCAAGCCCAAAGCCAAAAGAAGGGAGGAAATTATAAAGATCAGAGCAGAAATTAATGCAATAGAGACTAAGAAAACAGTACAAAGGATCAATGAATCAAAGAGTTGGTTCTTTGAAAGAATAAATAAAATTGATAAGCCCCTGGCCAACCTTATTTAAAAAAGGAAAAAAAAACGCAAATTAATGCAATAAGGAATGAAAAAGTTGAAATTACTACAGACTCAGTGGAAATACAGAAGATCATCAACACCTATTTTAAAAACCTCTACTCTCATAGGTTTGATAACACTGAAGAAATAGACAGATCCCTAGATACATATGAACTACCAAAGCTGGATCAGGAAGATGTAAAACTGCTGAATAACCCAATTTCTATTACTGAAATGGAAAATGTAATTAAGTCCTTGCCAACAAAGAAGAGTCCAGGCCCAGATGGATTCACTGCAGAATTCCAAAAGAAATACAAAGAAGACTTAATTCCAACATTCCTGAAACTCTTCAATGAAATTGAAAGGGAAGCAATTCTTCCTAAGTCATTCCTGGAAGCAAATATCACTCTAGTACCAAAACCAGAGAAACACTCAACTAAAAAAGAGAACTATAGGCCAATCTCCCTAATGAACATAGATGCAAAAATTCTCATTAAAATATTGGCAAACAGGATGCAGCAAATTATCAAGAAGATTAAACACCATGACCAAGTGGGATTCATCCCAGGAATGCAGGGATGGTTCAACATATGCAAAACAATAAATGTAATCCACCATATCAATAGAGACAACAGGAAGAACCACATGATCATCTCTGTAGATACAGAAAAAGCTTTTGATAAAGTCCAACACTCATTCATGACAAGAACCTTACAGAGAATTGGAACAGAAGGTTCAACATGGTAAAGGCCATCTATGACAAACCAACAGCCAGCATCATATTAAATGGTCAAAAACTGAAATCCTTTACCTTAAAATCAGGCAGAAGACAAGGATATCCATTATCACCACTGCTATTCAACATAGTACTGGAAATACTAGCCAGAGCAATAAGACAGGAAAGAGAAATAAAAGGAGTAAAGATAGGAAAAGAGGAAGTTAAATTATCATTATTTGCAGATGACATGATACTTTACATAGAAGACCCCCAAAACTCTATTGAAAGACTCCTATATATAATAAACAAATTCAGCAAGGTAGCTGGATACAAAGTCAATAATCAAAAATCAATAGGATTTCTATACACTAACAATGAAAGTACTGAGAGGGAAATAAGAGAAGCTACACCCTTTACACTAGCATCCAAAAAAATGAAATACTTAGGAATTAATCTCACAAAAGATGTAAAAGAGCTATACAAGGAAAATTGTAATACCCTGAAAAAGGAAATCGAAGAGGACCTCAGAAAATGGAAAGACATCTCTTGTTCATGGATAGGAAGAACAAACATTGTGAAAATGACCATTCTCCCAAAATTACTATACAGATTCAACTCAATCCCAATCAAAATACCACTAACATACCTCATAGATCTAGAGAAATCACTCCTAAAATTCATCTGGAACCAGAAGAGACCGAGAATAGCAAAGGCAATTCTAAGCAACAAAGGCAAGGCAGGAGGCATCACAATCCCCGACTTGAAATTATACTACAAAGTTACAGTAATAAAGTCAGCATGGTACTGGAATAAAAACAGACCTGAAGATCAGTGGAATAGATTGGAAGATACAACCACAACCACAAACTCACTCAACCACCTTATCTTTGATAAAGGGGCCAAACATGCTTGTTGGAAGAACAACAGTCTCTTTAACAAATGGTGCTGGAAAAATTGGCTATCCATATGCAGAAGAGTAAAACTAGACCCATGACTATCACCATACACTAAACTAAAATCTAAATGGGTCAAAGATCTAAATATTAAAACAGAAACACTAAAACTGCTGGAAGACAAAGTAGGTAAAAATCTCAAAGATATAGGGGTAGGAAGAGAATTCATGAACAAGAACCAAACTACATGGGAAATATTTCCCAGAATCAATAACTGGGACCACATCTTATTAAAGAGTTTCTGCATGTTGAAAGAGGTTTCCAGCAGAGTGAAAAGAAAACCCACAAATTGGGAAAAAATCTTAATGGACTGTCCCTCAGGCAAAGGACTTCTGTCTAGAATTTATGAAGAATTAAAAAAAAATCAGACCCTCGAAATTCAAAGATCCAATCTAAAAATGGGCATCTGAAATGAATACACAGTTCTCAGATGAAGAAATACAAATGGCAAATAAATACATGAAGAAATGTTCATCATCATTAGTCATGAGAGAAATACAAATTAAAACCACACTGAGATTCCATCTCACTCCAGAAAGAATGGCCAGGATAGAAAAGACTACTGACGACAAGTGTTGGAGAGACTGTGGGGAAAAATGAACTCTTCTGCACTTTTGGTGGGAGTGTAGACTGGTGCAACCACTGTGGAGGTCAGTCTGGAGATTCCTCAAAAAGTTGGGTTTGGAAGTCCCATTTGACCCAGCTACTCCACTTCTGGGCATATTCCCAGAAGAACTGAAAACATCATACCACAGTGATATATGTGCACCCATGTTTATGCCAGCACAATTTGTAATAGCCAGATCCTGGAAACAACCTAAGTGCCCATCAACTGAGGAATGGATAAAAAAGTTGTGGCATTTTTATACAATGGAGTACTACTCAGGTATAAAGAATGATCACATTCAGATATTTATAAATAAATGGACATGACTTGAGACCATTCTCTTAAGCGAAATAAACCAAACTCACAAGTGTAAATACCGTATAGTCTCCCTAGTATGAGAGTTGATTAGAGTATATAATATTTTATGGTAAGCATGAGTCCCAATCTAATAGCTTTGAAGCCTTTCAATGTTTTCAATCATCAGTTGGAATGGTTTTATTCTGTTTTGTTTGAGTATATCATGTGTGATGATATGAACAGCTGTTTTGAAGAAAACAAAACATTATGACAGCTATTGCTGATTTAATATCGTCCATCTTAGAAGTTCTACCAGGCTTCTATTCTTCTACTACCATTGGTTCTATCTATCACAATGTGTCCTATTGGGATTTGAATATGTGTGATAGTTTAAAAAGATTTTTTCTATCAAAAATGAGATATTATAGTATCCATTGATCATTTTCTATTATTTGGTTCAGAAAGCCCTGTAATTCTTTTACTCTTTGAATGGCTTTATACTATTTTGTTATTTTTGATATGATTGTATTTGAAACTATGCTCAACTATAGCAGAGAAAGAGATATTGTGATAGCTATTGTTGATGTCCGGTTGTCTTAATGTAAAGTATGGTGTTGCCTATGTTGTCTTGTTCTGATCTGCTCTGTACTGCCCTCTTTTGTTTTATTCTCTTTAAAATAAAATTAAAAAAAAATAAGAAAAAAAATAAAAATAAAAGTCTGTGATGAAACTACTTTAAATCTGTATTAGTTTTTTATTTAAATATTAGCCTAGATATGCAAAATGATGATAGTAATATCATGTTATCTATCTGGATTAAAGTCAGAACAAGTAATTAAATTAATTTCTTGAAAATTGATTTGCTGTCTAGTAACAGTTTTTGTAAAAGTTATATGAAATGGAACTAACCTAAAAGTAGAATCATTTTTTGTTCAGCCTTATAATCATGACCAAAGTACCCCTTTAAATATGATATTCATAGTGTCTTCTATTCTCTCTCTTATTTACTAGTCATTCTTAATCTTCAGGATATGTCTCTACTTCCAGGTCCTTCTTCCCTTACTACCTTAAGTGCTCTGATAGCTCCTCTGACTTCCAAATTCAAAAATTCTTCCAAAAAAACCCTTTCTGAGCACATATTTATAAAATATCATGTATGTTGTAAAGCAGACTGACATTCTTGTCTTTGTGGAACACATAGTCAACTGAAATAAATTATGTGAAGGAAAAGTTGGAAGATACTATGAGAAGTGATAATGGAAGAACATTTTAGTATGGCAGATCATGGAAGGTCTCGAAAAGATAACATTTTAAATTGTTTCTTGATTGATAAGTAGAATGAAATAGGAGGGGAAGAGGAACTGTGAGTTCCAGTCATAGGGAACAGTGTGGCTCCTGATCCTGGTAAGAACTTGGAGCACTCTAAGAATAGAGCAAAGCCCAGAATGTCTAGAGCAGGACAGGTGAGGGAGAGGAGATAAGGTCTAAGGGAAAAGCAGGGATAAAAGGCTACATTAAGGATGTTGAAATTATCTTCGAAAATATAGGAGATCTTTAACTGACTTCAAGCATGGCTGTGACAGAGTAGATGTGGACTTTATGAAAAGATCTCTTTGACTCTTTGGAGAAGAAAAGATTTCAGAAAGCAAGGGAAGATGAAGGAAAGCCATTTAGGGCCTGTTTCTATACTGTTCATTGTAAGCAGTGATGGTGACTGGCACCAGGTTGGTAACAATAGAGCTAAAGACACATGTGGCCATATATGAGACATAATTGATTGTTGATTATCTGCATTAATCATTTGGTATTTACAGAATATTGTTTTAAAGTGTAAAATTACTGTGTGTCTTTTTGCCACTTCCACCTCCCTTTCTTGAAGGTGGGAATTGTGTTTATATTTTTTCATATCTCATGATGACTTGAACATACAAGACATTCTGTGAAGATGTACAGGTTGATTAAAATGTATATAATAAAAAATGTATTGGTAAGATATCCACTGCTTGGCTAAAACACCTGACACATTAGTTAATTAATTAATTAATTAACTAATTTTTGGTACTGGTGTTCAAACTTACAACCAGGCAGACGCCTATGGTGCTGAGCTAAATTCTCAGCCCTGAGATATGCAACTTAAAGGAAGAAAGGTTTATTTTGACTCACAGTTCCAGAGATTTCAGCCAATAGTCTGAGACAGAAATACCATGGCAGAAGACCATGGTGGAGGAAAGCTCTTAACCTCTTGGCAGCAAGGAAGTAAAGAGCAAGAGAAAAACTCAAGAGGAAGACACAAGGATCAGACATAATTCCCATGCTCACGCCTCCATAACTTATCCAGACACAGAAGAAAAGACTTGATATTTCTATTTCTACAGCTACCTGACTTCTTTTAAATCTAAACTCAGTTTCTTTTAGGATCCTGTAGTCTCTTCTTTCTCATAGCTCCATCCCCATTCTCACTTGTCCTTCTTTTGGCAGTATTTAAAAATATAGCTTAGAAGAAAGGGAAATTGAGTTAAACACGGTAGCATCTAAAGAGGTCAATTGATTCTCATTGTTTGGTTTTAAAAAATATATTTATTTTAACTCCTTAGGAATTAAAAAATGCCTTCCCTTTTAGGAATTCTAGGAAACCCAAAGGAGAACACTACATCAAGAGTAGAACACAGACCACCTTCCATTTTTTTTACTGCTTCAAGAGAAGCTGTGAATTATGCCATCAAAGTTGTTACAGCAAAGGTACTTTTTGGGGCAGGGATTACTGGAATGAGCCACTTCTATTTAGTATTATTATTAGGCACAGGTTTTTCAGATTATAACAAAATATCGCCTCCAAAAAATTCTTTACGAAGATCTCCTTTTCAGCTTAGCAGGTTTTCAGGCTTCTAGAGTCCTCCAGTCCACCCTCCTCTGAACTGAAGCCCCGAGCATGCTATTAGAATACAGACTCGCCACGGGATTCCAGTGCTTACTACTGTCGGTGTAACCTGGATGTTGTATTTGGATTTTTCATCTCTAAAAAAGAGTTGTGCTAGATAAAATTCAAAGCCTCATTAAATGCTCACCTTTATTGATTATATTTGTTAAAATATTGCCATATAATAATCCAGTGAAGCAACATCAGATGATTCAGGTAGTATTCAGAGGACCAGGTGGACTCCTGATATCCTCAGGCATGGACAGGTGCTCTATGCCTTTACCACTGGCCTCCGGTGCACTTGATCCCACAGATCTTTGAGAGAGCAACAGAATCCCTCAGATGATGCTCTGCATCAATATTTTTTTAGCGATGACAAAATAGGGATACTCACGCAGGTACAATAAAACCTCCAAGAGGGGAAGGGATTTTAAATATAGGCCTATGCCAACAAAAAGATGAAATGGTTCTTATTTCACAGCCTCTTACTGAAATAAATGAACAAATAAGACCCAGAAGGGCAATTGGACTCTGCTATACTGGAAGGAGGCTGAGCTCTAGCGGGCATGGCCCTTCTGATCCTTTTATAATCCCTGACTCCTAGTACAGCCTGGCATATTATAAGCACACTGTCAGTGTTTATTGAATGAATGAAATAGTACATTCCAGTACCAGCAGGGTGGAAGTTCCTTAATGTGCATACATTGCCTAATGTGGGTGAGGAACAGTCCCAGTTAGGCTTTAAAGGTAACACCTTCTTAAAGAGGCTTGGTGAGGGGTGGAGAGTGAGGGGCACAGAGAAGGAATATCACCATCAGTTTCTCAAAGGCTGTTCCTGGCCGTTACTTGACCCTAGGAGTAATGCCCCCACGGGATGGCATGCTGATTGAAGCTTGGGGAAAATGCACCCTTTTCAGTGGGAGTTGTCAAAAACAAGGCTCTTAAGCAAAGAAAATGGAATTTGCTGTTATTTTTTACTTGTGAATATCTGGCTGTCTTGAAAATCCCGACGCCTTGACGTTGAGCTTTAGTTCTGTCCAGGTGCAACCTGGGCTTTCATTCCCAATTAAAATCCACAAAGGAGACTTGTAATGTGAGGCAGAAAGAATATAGGCATGAGGTGGAATTTACACATCTGGCAAACTTTTAATGAATGGTTGAAAGGGAAGAGTCACCTGGCAACACTGAATAAGTGCAAACTAATCCATTTTAATTTGATGTCAGGAGAGTGGTCCAAATCTTCCATTCTATTGAGACAAAATAGAAACTAATAATGCTCTAGTGGAGATTTGGGATTTTTTTTACTTTTAATTTTATACTCTTCGCTATGTTTGGCAATTGTCCTCCAGGCACAAAAATACAATGAGTTCACTCCTTTGTGGGTTTTTTGCGGGGGAGTTCATGTGTCCTTCCAGAATAATAGTAAGGTAAGAACCAAGTTCTACTTCCCAGTGGAAGGCTTGTAAAGATCTAGGAATTCAGTGTTAAGTCACTTTTCTTTTGATGGCAGAATTTCAGGCTAGTAACTCCTTTTGGGACTCCCTTGAATTGTGCCCTGTCTACACAGAAGTCTTATGGATTCTTGACTTTGACCTGAAGATAATTTATACTGAGGTATTGGTAAAGAGATACTTGTTTTAAATCAATAAAAGTTATTTTTTGTTCATTAGCATTACATTTTTTTGTTAAAGAAGGATTTTGTTACACTGAAGAAAGAAATGCTACTTGATTTGTAAGAAACAATAGTTACAGGCAGAACTGATATTTTCGAGATGAATACACTAAATTTTATTGAGAATGAACTTGATTCATCTTTATGTCAATGTACATTAAGTTTTTAAAAGCTAACATTGGTAATATAACTAATTCTGGAGAGTTGTCATATTCCTCTGGTTGTTGTCATATATCAGGGTATTGGGAAAAATATTTTAAATTGGAAACCCTGGGTTCTTATCCCAGCTGGTATCCTGTAGCATTTTTAATCTTAATACAAAATGAGAGAATTATCCATCAAAAGCATACAATTTCTATCCAGTTTAAATTCTATGACTCCATTATTGTGTTTAAACTGAATTTGGGGAATAACTTTATCTCAGAACAAACAAGTAAGTAAGTGGCTATGTGTTCTAACAGGGCTTGTATCTGTTCAAATGTTCTCTTTTTGGTTATTTAAAAAAATTCCATTTGTGTTTTCTATCTGTTGGAGTTTTCCTGGAGGTCCTTAACCCCTGACTTGATTCTTCTCTAACTCTGAATACTGCTCAGCTTTGGTTTTTTAAATTTCAAAACCTTCCTGACCAGTCCTGCCTTTTGTACCATGATCCTTACCTCCTTTCAAAAGCTTGAGAATCAGACCTGTATATTTGGACAAGACTTGTGGAAAACAACAATTCTCCAATACTGACGTGAATTTAATTTTCATGTCTAGAGACCTTTTCCCCATCAGAAAATGAAACATTTAACATAATTTTTCTAATTCCTCTATTGTTATCATGGTTGAAAAACAAGGATGCTTGTTTCCAGATGTCTTGCTCAGCAGTACCCAGGAACACATGGGAATATTTTGTAGTGGCTGACAGAGAGAGCTGGAGAAAAATAAAAAACAGATGGACACACATTAACTCTATCTGTTCCTAGTCTATGCTTCCCTGGGGATCCTAGTCATGGGATTTTTCTCTCCAATTGTATCAGTAGACCAATCACAAGCTTGGCAATGAATTATAAGAAACCACTGAGTTGGTTCAAATGCCCTATGAGTAAAGTTATGTTGCATTGTGTACTGGGCAGTAGTCAGCTCTAATTATCTCTAGATACCAGATTTGGCCAGTATTCAACAGACTCTAACCAGCTACTCCCTTTGTTTCATTATTACAGGAAGAGTGAGTGTTCAAAGATCATCTAGGTAAATGTACATTAATGAATTATTAGACAAAATTTGAATTCCAAATCTCTGTGGTCTCCTTTTTTGTTGAAAAAAGTGGGCTATATAAGAGCTCTTTTAGTAGAAGATTTTAATGAAAGATCAAGCTGATTTCTGGGTTATTTCTTTGGGCCCTTATCCTAATATCCTAACCTCACCCTTATGAATCATTTTACTCAGATTATGAGAAGATACTGAAAAGAGAACAAAAGGTTGAACCTCAGGTATCCTTTCCTTGGACCTCAGTGGTCTAGAGAAGCTGTTGATAAAGAGACATCTCTACTCTAAATTGGAAGATGGGTGGGCTGGGGATTTAGCTCAGTGGCTTAAGCCCCTGCCTGGCAAGTGTGAGGTCGCGAGTTTGATCCCCGGTACAAAAAAAAAAAAAAAAATTGGAAGATGGTTACAGGTATACCTTAGCTATATTTTAGGTTGAGTTTCCTACCTGTAAATGGGGATTCTTATCAAACAATTTATTGATAGAGTATCTCATAAGAAAAGAAATTAAGAAACACAGTAAGTCAAGGAAGAAAGCTAAGCAAGAAAGGTGTCTGGTCTGGACACTAGCTCCAGCCTGGCTCTATAAGGAAGTCCTGGGGAAGTGCAGTGAAGAATTGTACTCAAAAGGCAAGAGGAACAATCTACTCTTTTGAATTCTTACAGTCAGTCAATCATACCTGCTTGCTGTTCCTTAGGAGGGACAGAAGAATCTCCCAATCCTATTTGGTCAGGGGCAATTGTCTGGTAAAGTGGGCCATTGTTTATCCTTTGTAGCCAATACTCACAACATCTAGGACCTGGATCAACCAACCTAGTGAAAAACATCTTCACCTCACACTGAAAGTATCCACTGTGGGTATAAAGAGAGAGAAGAAAAAATTTCAAAGTTTCTGTAATGAAAGTAGGAAAGGCATTTTAATTTGTTCACTCCTTTTACCCCAAACTCCACTTTTCATACTGGGATGTATTCTTGACACATATCAAAGCTTCTCCTTCTTAGTGGCGGAACTGGTAAGAATCAGAATCTTGAACTAACCTGAGGGATTGGACAATGTGTTCTGGATGTGAATCCCAAGGCCTCGGTATAGGATCTCTCTAATAATATAGTATTGAATGATACTGCACTTTGATAACCATCAAGTTAGTGTTTAACATGGAGAATAAAGATATCTCTAGAAAATTCAGTTATGTCATCTTTATATGTTGGTAAATTTTAGAGATTTCTCCTATTAGTTTTAGTGTGGATACAATAATAACTTCCTAAAAAGAGGCACTAGGATACTGTACATAGCACATTACTACAAGGTCTCTATTTCACAGATTGTTGATATATTTTGTTAGTAACAGACTAGGTAACAGACTCCTGGAGTTTAAATATTAGTTTATAAAATTCCTTAATTTCAAAATGAGATTGTAGAGCTCAAAGTTAAATAACCTGTCCAGGTTATATAACTAATTTGTCCAAGAGGGATAGGAAATGGAAGAATCTAGATTTATGCTATTGCTTTTTCATTTACCATACTACTGCTCAGTGGAATTTTGTTACTCACTAATTTTTCTTACTGATTACTATGATAACATTATTTATAATCCACTAGGGAGAGGAAAGTTTTCCATACTTCCTTTGGAGAAAGGAATATCCCTTATCTTTTCTTCTTTTTTCAATTCAAGAAAAATATATTATAATCCAATTGTTTTCTTAAAAATGTTTATATTATTTTTTTCATTCCTGGGGCTGGTTGTGTGTTAAGTGGTCATGTTCAATCACATCTCAGTTTCTTTTGCTTCCTGTTCTCATAAATGAATGTTAAATAGATTTTGGCTTGAAGCTGCCTACATTTCCCATGCATAGTAGATGCTTGTTTTTGATTTTATGTGTATGTAATGCATTTGAAGAAACTGAACAAAAAAGGGGATTTTACTGGTGATTTCAGAAATTCCTGGTCTACTGGTTCAGTATTACCAAATAATATCAAAGTCACTCTCATATTATTATGTGGCTCTCTAAGTGAAGTACACAATGCTTAAACTTTAGTAGTTAGTAATGGATACCCTAATTAAGCATACATTAAAATGACTAGTACTATAACTAGTTGTAGATTAACTGAATTGAAGACTATATGAAAGGCACTAAAGCATAGTAGATAAAGCCTCATTCTCTTTGGTTAGTAGACACTGAATTCAAGTATGATTTTTTTCCCTGACCAGATGTAGGGCCTTGGCAAAAACAAGAAACAAAACAAAACAAACAAAAACCTACCTTATTTTTGAGGAAAGTAATCACAGGTCAAAGAATAAATAAGTCATCAGAACTTCGCCAGCATCGGTTACTGTGGCTGTTCAGGCTCCACAATGGAGCAGATGCCATTTTCCCCTCTACTCTGTCAAAGAATTTACTCCTTAGGCAAAACTGTGGACTTAGCGACTGCTTAGCAAATATCAAGTATATCTGATCATAGAAGTTCTGAGTCCATCCTTTTAAGACAATGACTGGTTCTTTTTCTCACAATTTGTGAGACAAGGAAAGTTGCAAGTTCCCTGAGTCCATGTTGGTGAAACCTGTTCATGTGGCAATGTCTGATCCATTAATGAGAACCTAAATGCCTGTAGCGTTATGGATTGAGAACTGGTGGTCAACTTAACGCCAGCTGGATTACATCAGTGTGGTGCTGAGTGGAGATGTTTTACCTGAGGAAGGTTGCCAGCATAAATGGGGATGTGGAGAAGGAGAAAGAAGAGCATTGAGGGCGTTGAGACATTAGTGTGTTGAGGCATTGTGAAGTCTCCTAGGAGTTGCTGTTTGAGCTGTTAGGTTCTCCTGGAGAAGCTCTGGTCCTCACATCAAGCATTGCTTCCTGGCTCCGGAGGGGAAGATGTGTGCCATTTGGTCTCCAAGATGAACTTGTCGCACTGGCTTCCTGGCATGTACTTGACTATGCTTGTCAGAGGAGGAGCTCGGGGCCTCCATGCTGCTGAGGATGGCTGTGGTGCTTTCAGGACAGCCCTGGTGTTTGTTGTGAGTGTGACTTCTTGGCTCCAGCATAGAACCCTCAACCTATCAGCACAGCTCCTTCACCCTGCTGGTATAGACTTCCTAGTTTCCTCCGCTGACCTTCGGGCCTTCCAGGCACGGATCGGTAAAAGAGACAGGCATGAGTCCTTTTTGTGGGCTCTAGACCTCCAGATGGACTCGTGGGAGGCATTGTCATGAGCTCTGGGTCTTTATCTGGGCTCATGTGGGACAATGCTGAGGGATTTAGGTCCTTGAGTAAATATCCTATGTCTTTGGTGTTGTGAATAAATTTCCTGCATTTTCTTGTGTTAACTCTGGATGACCATCATAAAAATAATATTATAAATCCATGCCCTTATTCTAATTGTTCTCTGTACAACCCCTGACTACTGATATAAGGACTCTAAAATATTCTATTCAGTGTGATTGTAAAAAAATTCATTATTGAAAATTCTATTTAAATCTTGGGAGAAAGGGAAAGTTCAAACAATTCCTCCTATAGATCAATAGCTGTTAAATTAAACATTTTCTCACAAAAACTGTTAAATACACACATATTATGCTTACTGAATGGAACTTTATGACTATTTTAAAATTTTTGAGTTATTGAGTTACATAAATTACTATATTCAAGTCATAGAAAATGGCTTCAGCACAGAATTTTCTCTCAAGAGAGCAAAAAACAAAACAAAAGAAACCTCAAACAATGGTTAAATTACTTCTGGATTTATGTCATGTTTTTCAGTCTAATAAATATTTTTTAAATAGCTCTTTACAAAATCCCCAAATCCTACATCTACAAAAATAATATTAGACTTTAAATGTGAGACCTACTGAAGTGGTCACTACCTAAAAAATCCATGCTAAAATGTATTTTCTTTTATTGTCCAGAATGTTATTGTTCAGAGACCTTTGTTTAGGAAAAGTTTTATGAGGCTGCCAAGGATGTTGTACACTAAATTTTAAATTCAAGCAACTCTGGATTTAGACTTAATGCAGGAAAACAACTTTTTGCCTTTTTCTTGGTTCTTTAAATGAGACAAGACAGCTGTCAAGACTCCAGTGCTTGCAACTAATCCTCTATTACTTTCAAATTTGTATCTTTCAATGAACTCAGTCAAGGAAAGTTTACAGTACACGTGACTAGGATGTTAGTGAACCTGTGCCAGTCCTTGGCCACTATGCACTGAGATACAGTTCTCATTTATCTTTTGCTCTGTCATCGCTCAGGAGGCCTAAATATTATAAATTACAGCAGGCTTGATGCTTGAAGCCTTCCATTTCCTGGAGCCAACTACCATTTCAGTGGTAGGCATTGGCTATACATTTTACCCTTTTACAAGATTTTTGGAAAGGATCTCTTTTGAGATAAATAAAAGAACGAAATAAAAATAAAATAAATATATTTGAAGGTAATATCAGTTCATGTGTTTACTTAGTTAATGTACATCTCTCTGCTGTGCTGTTTATCTATTACCTAGCACAATATCCGGCATATGGTTCATATTCAACAAATATTGTTGACTGATAGATTGAATAATGAATAGCTATCTACTTTGAGGCCATTTAACTAGTTAGGGTAGTGCTGGAATTCAAAGCTCAAGACTGTTCAACTTCAGCATAGGGGAATTCCTATTAAATTATAGCTGATAACCTTCATATAAAATTTATTGGGCTTAATATAAGTAAGAAACTAAGAAAGTAAGGGATTAATTCTTCATATTCAGTAATAAATCAACATATCTTTCCTATTCATTTTACATAGCAAATTTGTTGTTGTGTCCATCCCATGTAGCATTGTTCATGTTGGTTGACCCACAGACCAAACTAGAAAATGGAGTACATTCATCAGTGATGCTATTTAAAATCTATTAATTAAGCATGTTTTACATGTAACACCTTCTGCTCAAGTCTTCATAAACTACAAAAAATCAAAACCACGAGTTATTCCTTCTTTCAAGGAACTTGTAATATAGTTGTGGCAAAATTCATCCATATCTAAAGGCTAACAATATAATTATTTTAATCTATAAGACCAAATGGAATACATTGAAAAAGAACAAGATGTCTAATGACTTTTGACCTCTCTTGTCAATAGTATGTTATTAGTTTGTTTTCCACTGCTTTAACAAAATGGAGATGTAAAGTACAAATAACATGGCACTGGCTCTGGTGAAGATGCTTCTTGCCGCATGCCATCAAAAGGCTATTGTTATGGCCGGAGCACATGTAAGAGGAAAAGATCATACGGAGAGACAGAAAGTAAAATGAAGGAGCAAGCCTTCTTCATTTATAATAATGCTTCTCACAGGAAATACTGTCACTAAGGATCCCATGAGAATCACCTTAACCCTTTCTGAGCCAAACATCTCTAATGATGTAATTACTTTCTCCTGGGCAGCACCTTTTTAAGGTACCATACCTATACATCATGACAAAGTCTGTGACTTATGAAACTTTGGGAGATGCACTTTTTAAAATTTATTTTATTTTAGTTTATTGGTACATGTGTGGATTACATAATGTCCACATTTCTTGGGGGAAGTTGGTACATGTGCAAATTCATGTTAGTTCCTTTTTTCATTCCTTTCCCCTTTCCTCCCTCCCCACTCAATCCATATCTTCATCCTCTTTCTTTTCTTTTGGCACATGTTTGCAGTACATAACGTTTACACATATACTTAAACCGTGTCCAAAGAACAGCAGTAAGGCAGAAGATATAACTCAAAGAATGCTACTCAGACCAACAGAAAACTTCAGGCTAAAATATATCACTGAAATGGTAAAAAAGAGAAATAAGAAGAAGCTAATTCAAGAGAAAGTGGAAATCTTTAAAGTGTGAATAAACTTTCTTCCCTGCATAGGAATGTTCTACATGCTTTTCTCTTTATATTATTGTATATTCTCTGAAAATTCTCTAATAAATTTATATTTCTTTTACTTTATTACTTTTTATTTTTTATTTTTATTTTTATTTTTTAAATTTTATTTAAAGAGGAAAAAAAAAGCAATACAGAAAAACGGGTAGAAACAATACAAAAACCTCAAAAAAAACCATAAATCACTAGTTGACAAACCACATACTGTCCTCCCAGAAATAGCTGTTCATGTTACAAAATTAAGGCATACAAAGTGAACACACAGTGAGGCTGCAAATAGAAAAAAAAGGATGGAATAAAGCCAATTGAGACAGTATAGTGAAATTGGCACAGAACATCACAGCAGGTCACCAGGACAACAGTAACAGGCAACAT